>VWZX01004903.1:356829-597406 GCA_013399015.1 Galbula dea | reverse complement strand
TAATTTTTGTCCACTCAGCAGTACTGGAGAGGCTTAAAAAAGGGGGAGAGCTCCTGTCTGTTGAAAGTCAAACTCTTGAAATAACTGCTGAACTGTAACAGTCTGGGAAAGGTGTAGGGGGGGAGAAACTATATAAATATTTTGGCTAAAACTAGCTTTAGGTTTAAGGTTTTAACAACTCTCTGTCATGTAATTGCATGCCTTTTCCCCATATATCTGCACAGGCAACAGTACTGTGTTTATAGACTTGTTTATTGCATGTTGATAAACTAGCCTTTTTAATGATGATAATTATTTCACTGGTATTCAAGACCTGGTTATTTCCAAACAGCTTAATTTAAAATGTTTAAAGTCTTACACACACACACTTAGTCTTCTCTAACTTTTGTCCTAAACCTCTGTGGCAATATTCCTTGGCAGGCTGATAGCTTTCATCTCCTTGTGTACTTTTATATTATATATAATACGAATGTGTATATACATATCTTTATTTCATTAGAAGATGGATCCATCCATACTAAAGAAAACATTTTTCTTCAGGTTTTTTATGGAATATTTATGTTGATCTCTTCTCATTTAAGTAGGCTATTTGAGCTTAGGGCTCATACTGTGAGCTGTTAATTAATCAGTGTGACAGATGAAGAAAGTATCCAACTATGAAAGAAAATCTTACTTCAGTGATGAACAATAAGGATGTGAGCCTGAGTGATTTAAAGGATTTTTTTTTTTCTGTGTGTGAATGTGTGATAAGGAGTCTTAAGCAGTTTGAGTTATAAGTGGGGTTTTGGTTTGGGGTTTTTTGTTGTTATTGTTTTTTCATTTTTTGTGTGTTTGGGGATTTTTTTCAGTTTGTCTCTGCAGAAACATTAAAGGGCTCATCAATATTTGGTCTTGAAAAGTCTAGACCCAAGTTAAAAGAGCCTCTCTTACAGTTTGAAGAGATCCAGTTTCCCATAATTAATAACAGGAAGCAAGTAAATAAGGCTTTACTGACAAATGAAACTGCAACAGTAACATGTACCCAGAAACATTAGCTCCTAGTTGAGAAATGTAGCTATGGTCTGTTGGGTTTAGCGTACAGGAAAAGATTGCTGTGAAAGCACATTAGAGCTTTGCTCAGGTCTCATTCAGTTATGTGATAGCAGACTAACAGTTCAAAAGTAATGATAATGCATTTTAATTATTGAGAGTGATTCCTAACCTCTGTTTATATCTGTTGTTATAGTCCAAGAACTCTTTCCCTGTCATTATTTGAAAGTCTTTGAACTCAAAAGGAGATTTTCATTTTTGTTTAAAAGCTACCAGAAGGCATTTCAGATATTTCCTGGAACAAACTGTATATATGTATTTTGGGAAGATAAGAAATTAAAGGAAACTTGAGGAAAAGCTTTTAATTTTCTTCCTTTTTGAAGATTGTATTTTCCCTTCAACGATACCTTTTCAGAAACTAGTTGGAAACCCTTCTCTTGCCCTCCCCAATTCCTCTCATTAAAATCAGTTAACAAAAGAGGAGACAGATCCTCATCTCTTCTGTACCAGTGTAAAACTAGAGCAGTGCTATTTATCTCACAGAGCTGTTAGGGTCATTTCAGTAACTCCACAATGCAATGGCAAAAATTCAATCTTGCCCTTGCCTGCCTTACTTATGACTGTCTTTGGTTTTGGGGTTACATTGGAGGGGAGGATAGGTTGAAGGAGGAGGAATAGGAGGAGGTTTCTGTGTGAGTGTGTGGTTAGGAGGGAGGTTGTTTTCCTAGGGAGCAGCAATAACTCAATGGTATATTCAGAAGCACTGGAAAGCACATTTAAGCTCACGTTTGTGCGGGGCCTTAAGTCTGAGCTTGTTGAACTAAAGGTTCACTGTCTGGTGTGTGGACAATACGGTACAACTGAGTAACACAGACTGTATGTCATCTTAGTGCTGACCTTGACAAGAGAAGAAAAGTGAATTTGTTTCACTGATTCTTAGATACACTAGACAGTATATTTGTACTTTAGCTATTTAATTTATGGTTAACCAGTAGAATTATTTTTTCTTTTCCCCCCTGTAGAAAGCTCAACAGCTCATCTACTAAAAATGACAAGATAGGCCAAAATAAGCCTGTTTGTAGAGCTAATGTTTTTCCTTTTCTGTATGTTTTAGAAGATTAACAGCCGTTGCTGTACAGGAGCATGGCAATGAATACTAAATAGTCTGTCCATAAGGCCTTTTGAAAGGAATTCAGTACATTCAAAGAAGATATCCCTACATTGTATCCCATAACTTTATTTTTTGCACTTACTGTAGCTAATATTATGAAACCGGTAGACTGTATCCAAAGAGAAGACACAGTATTTATAATACCTTGTCAGGTTAAAATGTTTACCGTAAGATAATATTTTATTCTTGACTGATTACATGAGAGAATCAAACACATGTACTTAATTTAAAGTATAGACTTTTTTCCATTTGAGTCAATGAGATTATGTATTTCCATAGCTCATAACTGGACCTCTGTTAGTTTCTAAATGTATTTGCCTCCCCTGCTAAGTACACAGTTCTGTCACCTTGAATCATACATGCTGGTATTCATCCAGACTTACAGCTTTCAAATGAGGCAGTTTATGGAATATGGTGTTACTTGACATACGTGCTTGGGTTCTTACTGCAAATAAATACTTCAGATGTCGCTTTGAATTACTATTATAATAGGAAAAAGTCAAAAAGACAACTGTTGAAGGTGCATTTTCAAAGTAACTGTAAGGTATTATGTCAAGTTTTTTCCCTGGCTTGGAACTGTAATAAGTAGTCAGTTCCTGAAAGAAGTTTATTGTGGACAAGGTGTGTTTTCTTTACCACAACACTAGTTATGTTACACAGCAAAGCTTTGAAAAAAAGTGTGAATTTTTCTTTTTTGGAACCTTTGAAAATCAGGTGTTTATAACACAATTACAATTTTATAATAAACAATTTGAGTATGTTTAATTGTACTTCCTAGAGACAACTTTCACAGAATCACAGAATGTTAGGAGTTGGAAGGGACCTTGAAAGATCTAGTCCAACCCCCCTGCCACAGCAGGTTTCCCTAGACAGGTCACACTGAAGCATGTGCAGACGGGTTTTGAATATCTCCATAAAAGGAGACTCCACAGCCTCTCTGGGCAGTCTGTTCCAGTGCTCTGGCACCTGAACTGGGAAAAAATTTCTATGTGTATTCACATGGAACCTCCTATGCTTCAGCTTACAGCCATTGCCCCTTGTCTTGTCACTGGGCTTCCACTGAGAAGAGCCTGACCCCATCCTCTGACACCCACCCTTCACATACTTAAAAGCACAGACTAATCTTTGTATTCAGGTTTTGATGTGCATTTTGCATAACTAAGGAGGAGATTTTGATGTTTAGGGTTCTTCTTTTAGAAAGAAAAGTGATCAGTGGACAGCTTGAGTTCTTGTAATTGTCAGATTATATATTACTGGTATTTTGTGCACCAGTAAATGTAGATTGCTTAACTAAGTATTTCAGAGAGAATAATAAGTATAGTAAACAATAAAATAGTGTAAAATAAGGCTCCTGATATAGACCCAGTTTAATCTAAAAGATGCTGAACTGATAAACTACAGTCCCAACAGATCTGATTTTTGGTAGCAGAATTCTGATATCTTAAACAGTATAGATATATAGTTTCTAAATAAAACTCTCTTGATAACTATCAGTGTCTAGGATACTATTTAGATTTCCTGTTCATTTTATATAGTGCTGGAAGTATCATTCTGTGCCTTCTTCCAAAACGATGAAGACTGTTTTTTATAGGGAATTATCCAAAGGCCGATTCTGTTAAAGTCACAAGATTCAACGTAACTGTAGTTATGCTGATTATACTACACCTTTTAACGCTATTTTTTTATCCTCTAGGATTTTTAATTATTTTGAGCATATTTTTCTCTATTTATGGTCAGACCTGATCCATTCCTCCTCCAGCAGTTTTAAATATTTTGATTGTCTAATTTGCTCTAATGTAAAAAGTTTTTTTCTGATTCAGTCAGGCTCCTTATAAGAAACCTAAGGAGAATGAAGTGAAGGAAAATACTTTTGCATTCAGACTGTTTCTAATTACATTCCAGACTTGAGTGTTCTAAAGGTTTATTTTTATAGTGCTTCACATTAGGGTAGGAACTCTTCTGCAAACCCCTTTAATTAACAGAAGCTAGGAGGCTCTGCTTATTTCTTTCAAGTAATAACCTATTTTTTGGCACACAATTTAAAGAAGGTATTTCCATTCATCCTCCTTTAAAATTAAAGAATGACTGTATTAGTGAAAATACTGTAAATTATTTGAATGTGTGAAAATAGGTGCATGTAGATGGGTTATGACTGAAGAAATTTGTCTGAAATGTCACTTCTACTATGACAAATATTGATCAGCTCTTGGAAGGTTGATCCTACTGTGTGCAGGAGCTCTCTAGGCTTGCCAGTAAGCAGTGCAAAAGAAAAAAACTCTTCCGGGCTACCAGCAGGCAATAAAAGCTATGGATTACCAATAGGATATGGGAGTTCAGGCATTTAATTTTCAAAGGTGTTCACTTTAGAGATTCAATTTAAACTTTTAATTTCTTGTAAAATATGGAATGGCAGATACCTGCTAACATTAAAAGATTTTTAAAAACCTATTTTCTGTAAAGCAGCATACACTTACTTCTGCATGTATTTCATCAGAAAGAGCTGGTTGCTGATAAAGAGTAGAGAAGGCTTTTGCCTTTCTGAAGTCTTTCTCTGTTACGCATTCTAGAAGGGGTTGAGAAGGAGGGGCAATGCCCTGGGTGTACTCCCTTGCTCTCTCTACCATGACAGTAATAGTGTCAGGGGAAAAAAAAAAAGACATGCCAATACTCCAAATGCTGATGATGGAAGGAAAGTCTTGTTTTAAAAATGACAGTAATTCAAAACCAAACATTTCTTGTGATAGCCATTTTAACCATCAGACATTCAATGACATGCACCACTGTCAATCAGAGGAGGAAGTAATAACGTGTAGTAAGGAGTTGTAGCTTTTTTTGGCAGCAGAGGATTAAGGGAATACCTGCTGCTATTATTATTTCTTGATGTCCTAGTTTAAGCTCACTCATCAAATCAGAGCGTTTGATGTCCTTGCTCTTTTAAACACAACTACAGGGGTTTTTGTTTGTTTTAGAAGCCAGGAGATGGGAATATGTGATGATGAAACTGAATTTATTTTCTTAAATATTTTCATAACTACCTTGGGCTACTTATTCTCAGAAGCATTATTTCTCCCAGATAACCTAAATGTAATGTGACTCAAGTATAATTTTTTTTATCCTGACAAACAGCAAGTTCTGTTCTTTTTTTGTAAGTAGCCAGCATTTTTTTTTTTCAAAACTGTTGTCTTTTATTAGCTTCCATGTGTGACATGAGTGTACTAGAAACTTTCATCTATGACATAGGGTGTTTTGCAAAATAAGAAAATCAAACTTCTATACTTGCCTGCTAAGGTCTGTACAATACTTCTTCCTTGAGTAAGTTTAGTGTAGAATGTGGGACTGACATGGCAGGTTTGTTTTGTGTGTACATAAATTGTTCTATTCAAGAAATTTTTAGTACATAATTTTATTCATAGGATGTTGAATAATATTTTTGTGCGTGAAGTTATTCTCACTTTTGACTAGTATGGTATATAATACCTTCATTTTACTAACTAAATTAGCATATAGACTTTACCATGCAAATGTTCCATGCCTTCAAGTTAAGACATGAAATACTTTTCAGTGTTTCTTCTTCATCTTGTTTCACTTCCATAATTTAAATCCACTCATCATTTGCAGAAACCTACAGGGCATATATGGTTGTATACTCAGTTTTGGTTGGCTGAAAGAATTTGGTCTCTGGTTCTTTTCCTCCATCACAAGTCACTCTCATAATGGTGGCACAACAGCACATGCCCTGGCAAATGTTACTGCTGATGTAGACACTGCAACCTGCTGCAGTGACATAGACTCATTGAAGAGATTTTAATAGTTCATTTTAATTCTTTTAACTAGAAAAGAAGTTTTAAATAATTCTGTATTCATCAAAAATATTGTACTTTATGACACTGAGTTCTGACATAGCAGTAGTGCTATGACTGTTTACATTTCACATGCTTCTAGACAAAATTTCTCTCTGCAGACACAAGTGCTTAGTGAACTGAAACCTCCTCTGTGTTCCTTTTGTCACTTTGACTATTAATAACATTTTACCTCTTAAATGTGTAATTATATATCTTTTTACTGATTATTTCTTCAAAGTTGTAATACTGATCCTTTTGCCTTGAAATGTATAGGGAATCTTCCATAAAATTTTTTAAAAATCAACCTATGTAACAGAATGATTTGAAGTATATTAAAAGTAGCATCTATTCAAGTATTACTGATTTTATTTATTTATTTTTTAATCTGGAGATGCCTAACCTTGATGAGACTCCCATTAAACCAAATTTGAGCCCAGAAGAAATTTTAATCAATCTCCATATTTTATTCCCAAGCACAGTGTCATATGCTATTCTTGCACTTCATAGAGGAAGATACGTATTTGTTAAATGTTTGCATAGCTCTCTTTTGAATCATAGAAACCTTCATAATTTAATGAGATTCTGTCTTTGCAAAGAAATAACTATCTTTTGTTGGGCAATATATTTTTATGATACTCTAATAAAAAACAGCATTTTTTTATCTGGAGAAAACTTTCTAATGTCAAAACAATGAAAGCAAGTGTAGCACATAATTTGCAGAGAGAAATTTAAGGGATTTGTCTTAAATATTAAGAAAGCTCAAAATACATGCAGGTTTTTTACTTAAGTTTTTTTCTTCATTCCACACTTCAAATAGATATCTCTTTACAGATCTCAAGGATTCTCCCCTTTTTTTTGTCTCCAAGTGCATACATAGCCCTCTTAAGATTTGTAATGGAAGGTGGAGCTGTGGCAATAGCTAGGCTATTCTGCTGAATTGCTGTAAAACCTGGGGAGTTTCTCTGTGAGAAGTCCCCTGCAATGCTTGACTTATAAATAGCACAGTTCCATGACTCAGAAAATGGCAGTCTGCCATGATTTTGGTAATTGTTGAAAATGTTTTTCAGCAAGAGTAGCATCTCTTAAGCCTTGTTATCTGTAACATTTTATTGAAGGTTTTGAAGAGATAGGAAAGGATTATGAAGTACCCTTTGTCAGCTATGTATTTGCTTAACTCTGGTCATAAGCAGAAGCTGAGAACTTTATCTTGTTTGGTTTGTTCCAGATATCACCTATTTTGTGATGTCAGAATCTTCTGACAGTAAAAGAATTATTTTAATTACAGAAATGACTCTCATTCCTTTTGTTCTTCCTTACAAAATTGCACTAATCAAAACTCAAAAGTCATTCTTTTCCTCCCCTGAATAAATCTGCATATCTCAGAAATTGCAATTCTTTTTAAAAACACCTAGAAAACAGATCTGGATCTAAGATGCAACAATTCTATTATTAAAATTAACTACTTTATCTGGAGGACTAGTAAGGGCATTTTTATATTGTATTAAATGATTTTACAGGATATTTAATTCAAAAAACTTGCATAAGTAGTTGCACTTGTCCAAAACAGACTAAAAGCCTTTTACTAGAAATTATGCAGTAGGTACAGTTGCACACAAGATTTATTGCAAAAGTTCCTCACAAATTGTGCTTTTAGCTCTATCTTGGGTTGTTAATTATGTCAAGCAACTTTGAGGTGTTTCTGGCCCATTACATTAAACGTTGAATAATTTAGTGGAAGACCATATAGTTATGCTGGATGAGAGTGAGATAAAGTAACATGACTCAATATGCTGAATACATGTGATCACTCAATGATACTTTGCTAATTTATAAGAAGTCCATGTACAGAAACTATCCACTGCATACCTTTAACTGCTATTTTTTTACCTGGCAAACTGATAAATATTTTGTGACCGCAAGTAAGCAGAAAACTCTTTTTCCAGCCCACAAAACTTTGGATTAAAAACTAGCTCTGTTCTACATTAAATTTTAGTGAAATTTAAGAAGAATGAAGATATCTGTCTAAAATAGTCAGTTGCCGAATAGGAATAGTTGCTGTATGGGAGACACCTATTTTTGGAGTCACCATGTCTGTTTTTACTATAAATTCCGTTTTAATCCTTAGAAGTGTTTTCTGAAGGAGTTTTCCTTAAAAATGGTACAACTCTACATGAATCACCGTTTTCCAGCTTGCCAGAAAAGATATTCAAAGACTACACTACATGTGAATTAGGAGTCAAACATAACATGAAATCTTACATTTTTGGTGAGAAGTGGCACTTGATCCTTGAGGCAAACAAATTCATTTCAACCTACATGACACATCACATTACTAACAAGTGCACTGGCAAGGATGTAAGATGAAATGCCACTTTCTGTTAAGTTAAAATTAGGACACAGGTTTTCCATTTCTGAAAGTTCTATCACTTTATATAGTTGGTTTTGCAAATGAAAAATGGCAACAGTCCTGTACAGAAGTGGTCTATGAATTACCGAAAAGCAGCTTATGCTGAGTAGTGTGGCACAAAAGATGCCAAGCATTTCATGAGAGGAGAATGCAGCACAGTCACGTGGGCACTACAGAGCCCACAACATTTAGTTATGTGAAGTCTCTCATTCTTAACTAGAGTGGAGGATGAATAAAATGTAATTATATTTTGATTTTAGAAGGCTCCACAAATACATTGACCTTGTAGATGGTCAAGATACTTACAGTACTTGGACAGAAAATACAGATAGACAATATATGGAGTTTTTTTAGGTTTGATAACTTTGTTTTCATTAGTATCCTGATTTAGATTACTACTGCCAGATTTTGAAGGGTGGTCTACAACTGTGTGTATGACATACCACATAGAATTGCCTAGATTTCTTTGTCACTCTGTAGCACTGTCCAAAGTAGTCTCCATTTGCTTTGCTTTATAATAGTATGAACAAAGGGAAATAATCTTAATATGCCTTTCCAAAGCCTAGATGCCAGGGAATAAGCAGAGTTTCTCATATTACATCATTCTGAATCTGGAACAGGAGCACAGATGAACCTGGATCTCTTGCTGGTTTCACTAGTAACTTGCCTTTCTCCTTCCCCAAGAAACAGAAAGGGCAGTTCTATGGAAATGTTTCAATCAATACTGATAGGTTTTATTTATTAGATATTTTAATGAAATTCTGGTGTCTGTTGGAATTATGTTCTACATATGGCTAAAAGCAACTAAAAGGCTCATCCATAGAGGTAACGGAATGAAGAGACTTTTGCTCTTGGTTTATAATTTGATAAATTGCTTTAACGCTTTTGTTGTTTTAATAACTTTGACACAATTTTATTTTCAAGAGTTTGAATCAGTGTAAGAAGAAAAAGTAAAACTTAAAAGAATTATGATGTAGTGAGGGATGTAACTCTAGCTCACAAAAGCTTTCTTTAATAAAAACTGGAGCTGTAATTAGCTTTTTTGTTTTTCACTCCAGCTGCACTAGACAGTATTCTGACTTGTATTTAATACACACAGACATATCTACTTATTTTCCCTTGCATTGCAGCATCTGTCCTTCCCTAATTGGCAGCTTGCCATTTATACGTGCAAAACAAGATTGTATTAGCAGGAGGGAGACAGACTAAGTTTTCAAATAGCTGCAGTGCACAAATATCTTAGTTACCTTAATGAAGGGAGAAGAGATTTGAGTTTGAAATTTGTTATCTGGAGCATAACATGCTTAGAGCCTCCATAAGGCTATCCAAGTGTTAGAAATAATCAGAGTCCAAGTTAGAACTCTGCCCTTGCAAACATTCATATTAGGACTACCCATTAATTTCAGTTGATGGTGGTAGCTCCATGTCCAGCAGGATATCCATCCAGCAAGTGTAAATACAGTCGGTAAAACCACTTATTTTTCTCATAATGCTGAAACTTAAATCAAACTTCTGAGATACTCCTCCCCTCCTAATGCAGAATAGAATTGTGAAAGCGTTCTATTTTTCACGAAGCTAAACATCATAGATAGGAGCAAGATGATTGAATACAACATTGTAGAAAAAAAATACTCCCTCTGTCCAAGAATTAAAAAATTACCATTATATCCCATGTTTGCTTGCAAATCAGAGAACACCAGACGTAGTAACAAGAGTTCTACTAGGCACTGTATTACTGCCTTTTTAAATGCATGTATTATTAATCTTTTTGAGGATTATTTGGCATCAGGTTTGTGTTGTCTCTCTAGGCCAGCGTGGTCAAACTTGCAGTAAAGCATTTGAATGAATTCTCTCTCCTTTGGAAACTTTTGCTACATCTTCAAGTTTCTCCTGCTACATCTTAAGCAAAATCCATCATGAGTAGAACCAACTGTAACTCTAGATCTTGTCTGAGAAGTCAAACGTTTCCATTACAGAAAGTCAAGTTGTGCAAAATGCTTATATGGAATCAGGATTTAACCAACTGCCTTAATTTCTAGAAGACAGGATTTTTTTTTTAAGTTCTTTTTAAGCAAAATTCTTGCATTCTTTTCATGTATTAAGGACAGAAAATCCCAAAATCTTTTACACATGCTTTCAGGCAGACTCGGTTTAGGACTTGAGTTTCCTCAAATCTCTTTTTTTCAGAGTCCCTTTCCCTGCCTAGTGCATGGCAAGCGCTTGTAGTAATTCAGGTGTTACAGATGATGGAGGAAGGTATCTAATATTTTCTATAGTAGTAATTATAGACAGAAAAGAATTGTGTAATTTGGAGACACTGTGCCTGCCAACATAAGGAACAGAATGAATAGGTTTTGAGTACTTAAAAGCAATGCCTTTCAAGAAAGAGTACTTGAAATAGACAAACGGACTCTGAAGGCTTTCTGACACATGCTGTCTGCTATAGCTTGAATAATATGTGCTGAATGAGTACTCAAGCAGAATTACTTGAAGAGAGTTGATAGAAGCATTGCCAAACGAAATGAACAATTCTCTTAGTTCTGTAAAATGAAGGTGGTTATCAATGAATACAGTCATTAGTATATTAATGTTTTAATTACTAGAGATTATAGGAACACTGGGACACTGTACTAAGACCAGCTAAGTTTGATCATCTCTATTCCAGTTTTACATTTTACAGTTCTCATTAATTAGGGAATTCAGTAGTTTCCCTGATCTAGTCGGATTGATGTGATACTGTTGAATCTTTATAGTCCACTGTTTTAATAGTCTATATGACCTCCATAGTTTAAATAAAATCTTTTAGTGATACAAGTAAACTTCAACCCAGCTTTGCTGTGAACTTATCTGGTTCCTCCCACAAGGAACTAATTCACTTCCATACTGGAGCACGTTTCTTTCTCCTTTGCTCCTATTCCCAAATACAGTAGCTGTGATCCTGTAGATAGGTTTTGTCAACTGAAACTACACAACAGCAAATTTTCTAGGCAATGAAAAGTGATCTTTCATGCATCATCTGTAGCCTCTTAAATATTTTTGATTTAGATGGTGTGAAAATCTTGGTGTCATGTGATCCACTTTTCCTTTCTTGCCCACTCTAATCTAACTTAGTTTACCCTGTCAGCTGGCTTGTAATTATGAAGATACTAAAGAAAGGACAGATTTCAAAAGAGTTCGGGAAAAGTTAGATGGTGTAATTTAATCTCCTTTATCAGTCTCCACAGACTTCTCTTTATCATTTCTCATCAGCCAAATCTATAATGTCTTGTTATACAGCTCTGATTGGCTTCACAGTTTTGAGGATAAAATAGTCACAGAATCATAGAATGTCCTGAGTTGGATAGGACCCATGAAGATCATTGAGTCCAACTCCTATTTGTCCATAGGATGATCCCAAGCCCCACCCCCACCCAAAAAAACCACAAACAACCCAAAGCAGTCCCTCTTCCTGGTAGGGTTCCAGGGTTTTCTGATGAGAAATCAAATCTTCACTCCAAAAATAAAATTAGTCATGACTCAGCAATCTGATTTAAAAGTGATGTGACCATACATATGTAAACTTTAAAGCATGTTTGCACTGCTTCATTCCTCTAAAAAGAAGTTGCTTTCCCTAGTATCTGTATTTATCTCCCCATCTTCTTGTGCTAGCAGGTAACAAACATTCACTTTCCCAAGTGCTCAAACAGTGCAGTCTAATTTTATTAGGCAAGTTGAAGGACATCTAACAAATACTTAAATAACTGCTGAAATCAGTTTAGCTGCTCATAACAAGCCATCTATTAAATATTTGCTTCTACTAGGGATCCTTTAATACAAAAAAGAATACCTGTTAAGATCAGTGTTAAAGGACAATGGGTCAACCATTTTTATGAAAAAACAAATGTAAAAGTTCTTGAATAAGGAATATTATTAAATTAGAGTTTTTATTCAAGAGGATAGAGACAGATAAGTTCTTCCAGCTTCACTGAGACAGATTAGAGCTGGGCTCTTGAAGAAAATTCTTAGCATTTGTTTTGAAGAGAGACATTTTAGATTTTGCTAATCTCAGTGAAAGCTAGAGTTACTAGCTCTGGAAGACAAAGGTGCTCAACTTCTGTTTGACTCATAGCAAACTTCTGGTAATTTAAAGATGAAAATGATTATTATTCTCATGAAAAACTGTCTTAATGTTGTTTCTCACTGCCATGTTTAGGAAATAATCTCTTGATTTATCAAGATACATATGACGATAAGAATGAGAATGACACCGTATGAAGGAATGGCACTGTCTGCTTGTCATGCTTAGAGCAGAATAAAATGTAAGACTTTTCTGAGACTATGGGAAATAAGTTTTCAGTACATGAAATGTTTTGACTTCTAACTAAAACGTTGAGTACTGTAGTGCCACCATCTTTTAAAGATTAAATCCACATGACACTATAGAATACAATATCCATTGTTCATACTTCTTGAATGACTTGGAATCATGTGTAAACATGATGAAACCAGATGGGATGTTCAAACACTAAACTCCATTCAGTGCTAGCCAGATGTCTTTCCTGGAGGATGAGGGAGGGATCCTCCAAATAACAATTTCCAGAAAGATATTGACTGTCAAAATTTGAGTAATTGATTCAAGTGATAAATATGCTCTATTGGTTATTTAGTAATTGCTTATCTGCTTTTAGGTAAGTTTGATCTGATCTTATCTTAAGCTTCTGTCTTCAAATGTGGATGTATCATTTGATCCAAAAGGTTTTTTATTTTTCTCCAACTTAAATGAGCAAGTTGAAGGAAAAATAACTTGGGAAGTACACTAGAAGATACAGGGTTTGCTTTTGTGGCTCAACTACCATCTTACATGGGGAAAAAAAGTAAAAAACGGGGGCAGTAGAAAACAAAGTAGCTAAGTCAAAAACAAGCTACAGAATGTAACAGTAAAAAAGAAAAATAATAATTTCCAAATGATTAACCATCACTTAGGTTGTATCTCTAGATTAACAAATGTTTCTATAATGACCCAATTATATGCCTAGCTATGTTTGTAGAAAATGCATTCCTATATTCTTGTGTCTTAAAAAAGCAAACCCAAATGAAAACTCCTCAGTCATGCCATCTTTGACCCTTACACAAATTCCACTAGAGTGGACTTGCAGCAGTGTGGTGAGACTGTAAATATGTTTAGACAGCTGGTACAGTCCAAGGCCTTCTTAAGGAAATAGAATACAATACAGAAGGTCTTAATTCTGAGGTATTCTCATATAATGAAGAATGTTCAATATCTTCAGTGCAGGATGCCTTTTTCAGTGAATCTTATTGCTTGTCAGAAAATAAAGCAAGGGTTTTCAAATAGAACAATTGAGAAGTAGATCTCCCCCACGTTTCTCTTTCATGCTATGTTAACCTCACTTATTTTACATTTGTGCAGTAGAAGAAATGCCAGCCAAGTTAAGTTTCTAAATTTAAAAATACTGGATGACAAATCTTTGGCAAGAGGGGACACACAATTCTAGTCTTCATTATGCTTGCCACCTCTTGTTGTAGAAAACTAAGCAAAAAAGAAGCAGGAAGCTCATTAAGGTCTTGTAGCCAAAGGCCACAACCTCCTCTCCATAAAAGTCTCACATTTTCTTGACTGCCTGCTCTCCCTTTGTAATGTCCAAAACTCACAGTGAATCCTGAGGGCATCCAGCAGGAAATCATTGCTGTCTGCTCTGTGCAAATCCCACAGAACTGAAGAAAAAGACAAGACAGAAGCATTGCATAGTGTGTTACCTAGCAGAAAGGCATTGGAAGAGAACACAGCAGAGACCCAAGTCTTAATATAATAAAAAATTGTGACTTCAGCTAAGTTTCTCTGGTGATTTCAATGGCCTTGATGGTCTCATAACCTGCATATGCAAGGCATGAGTCTCCTTCCACTAGGACCACTTTGGAAACACAGGATGAAGTCCTAAGCCATCGATGCCTGCTGGGATGCTAAATGTGATTCCTTGTGCTAGTTGCTGCAAAATGACTGGATGGGTCCCTTAGGGAACCAGCTCAAGCTGTTACGCAATCAATAAATATATTCATGAACTTGTTACACATTCAGTGTTAGTCTCCGTTTCCTTAGACCTATTTCTTTCATAAGGGTCAGGAATTCTTGTTGTACAAATTTAAACCAGTCTTTCACAAAAAAACTTCTTAATTCCTCTTTGGAAAGGACATGAAGTTTATCAGCTTTTCAAGTAACTCAGGTTTCACTTCCTTCATTAACATAAGCAATAGATTTTAATATTTTTTTTCACCCAAACTTTGCCACCAAGCTGAAAAATTCAGCTAGGTTACTGGTACTGATAGAAAAGTCACTTTTTTGGATGAAGTTACATAAACTTTATTCCCTGGATATATGTACAAAGCTTACAGAGAATATTGGTTACAGAGAACTTTCCACCCTTTTTTTTTTTGAGCATTTTGTAGAATTTAAATGTGTATTTAACCATAAAATAAAGCAGTAAATCTTAATAAACTAAAAGGTGAAGTACATGAGTTGCTAGACAGGTGAGGAAAAAGCTTGGATTTAGAAATAAAGTCAGATGAATCCTACAGATTGAAATAATAATGTCTCATATTTAGATTTACTGAAATTTCATGAGACAATGTTGCTTTACTGTGTTCTGTGTTTTGAGGAAACTTCTGTCTAAATTTGCAAGTAGGAAAATTATGAGAGACAAACGAGATTGCAAGCTGGTTATTTATTTGCAATTTCCACTAATGAAAATGTAGATTTGAAATCCTCATCTTTCTTGTGTCAACCTAGTAAAAATGTTATCTTTGAAAATGAACTGCCCCACAAAAAGACACTATTTTACTTTCATTTATGCTTTGAAGAAAAAGAAAAATCTCATGCTATCTAGAGTAACTTTTCATAACTATTGCAACCAGTTCTAGTTTTCATATTTTTACATTCCTCTTCGCAGAGAAATACAGCGATTAAGGGCAGAAATGTTTAAAGGAAGTTGGATGGGGTAGAACAGATGGGTAAGAAGCAGCTCACCAGTGAACAAATTTCACAAGGGGAATCTGTCTAGTTTTAGAAATTTGTGAACTGATGCTCTGGAGCATACCTGAGCTCTGATCCTGACAGTACACAGGATCTGAAAAGAAATGCTTATCTTCTGATATTCTAGGAAGTCATTTAGTGGGGGGAGGGGGGAAAGTGTTTTAAATGTTATGCAAGACTGAAGCATTACATAAGGATTACAGGAGGAGACATCAGTTTTGGTTGGGTTTTTTTATGATGACTTCTCCATGTCAGTTAAAATAAGTTTGTAACCAAGCACAACTCAAAACCAGCTTACTTTAATTTCATTTCTTCAGGTAAAATGTGTCATGAAGGCATTAGGAATGATTGTAATTTGGAGAATATGGGAGATAAGTATTCACAGAAAAAGCAGGTACAATGGACATTTCCCTGTATTTTAGGTGCACTTATTGCAAGGGTAAATTAATCAAGACAAGAGAATAGTGTCCTATATCTACCATGCTATCTTTTTCTGAGTATTTGGTATAGTAACAATTGTAACAGATCAGTTTGGGATTTACAGAGAATAAACACAATATGAGTCTTCTGAAAGGCATGACTTTGATCTTCTAAAATAGCAGTAGACTAAATGAATTTGTATTTAGGTTATCTGTTTTTTCTCTACTTAAATTAGAAACTTAACTGATTTTACTTTTTTCAATTTTACACTTGCAAATCATTGTAAAATTAGACCTTTACAAATATTGCAATCTTCATCTCAGATTGCAATCCTGAAAAAGATTTATGGTAGCCACCTAAAGGAGACAAATGAAACCACTTTTTCCAGACAAAGGCTTCTGAAGTTATGTAAATATAAGTACCCAAATAAGTGCTTCCATTGATACACAGCAACCTCAAAAGTGATGAGTATGATAGTAGGAGAAAACAGCGTGAAAAATTACTTCATTCTATTTATTTCAAGTCCAACTCTTCCGCGCTATGTGTTTCCTTCACAGAAACGATGTCTGTTTTCAGTCTACAGAAGTAGTTGAATTCTCAGCTGTGCAAAAAATACAATTATGACAAGTACACTTGACCTTCAGTGAAATTAAGTAGAGTACCACCTGCACTAAATATGTCTTGTAAACAGTGTCAGGAGCAAAGGGATACAAGCTGGCTACAAATCAAATCCAGTTGCATAGCAAACTACAATAATAACATTTTGTGTTGCTTTAAAATTCTGACTTCTAATCATACACTACTCTTAAGCAAGGAGTGTTGATGAGTTGTTAGCAGCTGCACTGTGAACAGGAGCACTCTTTGTGTTGAGATAAAGCTACTCAGCTCTAGAAATACTGCTACACAATAAACAACTTTTTTTTTTCTCCTTGATTCTCTTGTAGTCCAAATGTTACAAATGAAATCAGAAAACATAAAACTGTTTGAGAACAGTTCCCAGAATACTTTGATCCCTTGACCTGTGCCTACTCCTGAAATAAGCTAGCATAGTAAGATTAATGTTCTGTGGTTTTTCATTTGGTGGTTGTTTTCTTTTTAATACCGCCTCCAAAACCAAACCACTTGAAGCTATCTAGTTAATGAAGTTTATCTAAATTAATTTTCATATCACTGTCATAGGGAAAAAACAAAGTATTTTTTTAGAAATGCAGTACGCTACAGGGTGCTTGTCATGGCTGAAAGACAATCCAGTAAAATAAATGCTTCAGTCTACAGCCATATTTATCTCTGTCACAGAAGTTCCCTAAATGTAAACTCTAATCAGACCTCTCTTTCTATGCAAGTCTTACCTCAGAGTAATACCATATCTACAAGAGGTGTTATCCTGGTTATTTTGGCTAGATAGTTCTCGCTTGCAAGTTTCTCCACAAAGACTATTTGCTTCTATTGACCTCTTTTAAACCAATCCTTTTTTCCTTCAGCTTAGTGAACATTTTGCAGCATAGGTCAGTGAGGATGGAAGACAGGGAAGTCAGGTACCTAATCAAAGCTTTCAGTTGTCTAAATAACAGTTTATGATTATATTTTTTAGGCATGGTTTGCTGGTATAGATCACAAAGTGCAGGGAACATATGTTGGACAGTCTGGTATTTCCAGTAAGCTTTATTGTGCAGTTGTACAATGTGCATGTTACTAAATGATATAATGCAGCGGAAAGACTATGGGTCTTAAATGCTAGCTCCATATCTGATGAAGCCATCAGTCCTGCACCATAATATGAACAGGGAAAAAAGGTTTCCTTGCCCACAGAAAACACCCATGCTAGGCTTTTAAGAAAGAACACAAAATCTGTAATGGTCTTGAAAATGGTGGTACCCAGCTTACGCTTTCTCCCCCAAAAAGTCAAATTGCAAGCCTACTAAAATCTTAGCAACTGTCTACTGAATATAAGGCATAGGTGAATAAACGTTAGATATGCATGTGCCACCTTTTATCTGAATCATTGACAACTGTAGAATTTGTAACATCTCATTTTTAATATACCTTTTACTACACTTGTTATTTATGTAAATTAAAACTGGTAATATACAGACTTTGCATAGTTTAGCTTTTTCTTATTATTAGTCTAAAATTGTTTTGTATCATTCTTTTTAAAACTTATACCAGTACAAGACATCAATTTATTTCTGAGGAAAATCAGCTGAAGTGCCTTGGCTGTTTTGTAGCAATGGGTTCTGGTTTTGTCTCCCATTTCCATAGCAAAGAGAATTAATTTAAGAGAGATCAGTAGCATTGTCAGCGTATGTTGCATACGCCGGCTACAATTCACAGTGCTGGGGAGTGTGCAGTGTGAACTTAAACTTAATCTCATATCTTGTCTAGAATTATGCAAATGTGATAACCTTACAATTAATTTAACACAGTAATAACTAATGCAGGAAAATGTGTAAAACAAATCATTGTGTATGGTTAGAATAATAAAAATGTGCTGAGCCCTGATACTGGGTGTGTGTAAGGGATGTTGCTCTGTAAAATGCTCTGTGCACTTTGCAGCATGTAAAACCTGTACAAGCTTTCCAATAATGTTAAAGCACTTGCAAAAAATGTTGCACCTGGAGCAGGGAGGAGAGAAGAGGGCAAAGGTCAGCATTAGGCATTAAGACACTGACTAAACAGACCTTACACTGGGTGAAAAGTCCAGACAACCCCTGCAGTGTCATCTTACTACTCTGATTTTCTTCTTTTCAGGACATAGTAATCCATAAATACACTCAAGTTACAAGCAGCTTAGCTCTTCTCCCCCTTCTCTCTCTTTTTAACTCTCATTTTTAATTCTTACGTAAAGATCTGAAATTTTAACCCTTTCTATGTCTTTTAATCAACAATGCTTTTTTTCACTGTTGTCCATTCTGCAAATTATTCTTAGGAACGTGGTTTCAAATCAACTAAATAATACTTGAAAATAGTAACACAAACTTAGAATATGGGGGTAAGATGTTCTGGGAAATGATCAGATTTTTATTTCTGAAAGGCAGTTACCAAATTCTGTAAACTACTTTAAAAGTATCCTTTTTTTCCTGAAGCTTCTTAACCAGAGACTTTATGTAAAATATCTCATGGGATGTAGAACAAATTCTGAGCTTATTTATTTGGATAGATGAAACCAGTTTCATCTGAGATGCTACAAGAAAACAATCATCTTGCTTACCATTGTTTTTTAGTATTATTTTTAATCAAACAAAAAAGGCCTAATCAATTTCTCTAAACTGGAAAAATGTAAGGTAAAGCACAAAGAGGTGTTTGTACTTTTATCACACAATTAAGTCTTTCACTTTTGCATTTATTACACTTAGTAGATGAAATCATGAGACCAAACTGTTCTTAATCATTTTATCTGTTCCTTTTATCCATATCCCATGGCTTAAGAGACTGGATAGACTCCTAATATAGTCTGGAGCCTTGACAGTAAAAATAGGCTGGTAAAATACAGCCTATCAGTTGCACATAACTGTGCATATTTTGCTGACTTCCTCTCCTTGTTCTGAGCACTGCTTGAGGCTGTATTCCATGCAGGATATTTCCCTCTCACATGCTGCTCAGTACCCCAAACCTTCTGTAAACTCACTTAGAGATGATCAGGAGATCTTCCAAACTGCCTTTTTCTTATTTAATTTTCACAACTCTTGAACAGCACTGAAACGAGATAGCTAAGCTTCTTTCATACTGTGCATGAATATTAAAAGAAACATTCAGAAGAAAATGATTTTTTTCTTTTGCACCAAGATTTCTTATAGCTGGTCAGGAAGGGAAAATAGTTTTGGCTTCCATGTGTGTAACACCATCATTTCAGCTAGTCTCAAAATGGCGGCCTACTGTTTTCTGTTCCTCTGCAGTGATTTTTAGAGTTACTCTCCAACAGTTTCTAACTTGATGTGTTCAGTAGTAGTAAGAATCAAAGAATCATCAATAGAAACAGAAAGATGAAACTAGGAGAACAATTTAATGACCACCAGTAAAGGTGGTCGAACCCAGGAAAGGTGTTTACTTCTCATGGAAAAGCGTTCTGTGGAAATTAAAGACCTATTTCAGCACAATGCTTTAAGCATATGCTGAACTTTGAGCGTGGAAGTAGTTTGTTAGGTTGACTTCAGGCTTTAGATGTAAGAATATTGTCAATGCCATTATAAGATCAGATCAAGGGTGCACAAATACTGGAGGCAGTAAATGTCTAGGACTCAGGTTTGGTACTCCTGGTTACGCAGTGCAGCATTTAAGCCTGCAGCTAGTCTCACTGGTATTGTGGGACAGCCTGTTAAATAAGCCATTACTCTATAGGGTCAGCATTTTAGCGTTAGGTCTTGCATGACAGTACTTTCTGTTGAATATAGAGCATCATTAGAGATGGAATTGTACCTTTTGTTTGTCTTTTATTTGGATGTTTTGTTGCATGTTAGAAAAAAAGTGAATGTTTGAGTACATGAAATACTGAAGAAAATTAAGCTACAACTGAGTTACACAAACCTGTTTAGAAACAGGATTTGTATCAAGTTATAGAAATACCACACCAAAAATGACCTCATTTAATAACAACAGAAGAGACTGTTGTTCTGTCTGGAATTTTATATTGATTTCAAGCATCTTAGATGTCTCCAGTATACTTTGCTGTGGTATGTCAGTACCAACCTCACAATAATAACCATCACAAATTCAAAACTTGAATTCTACTAATATGACGTAGATGAGAAGCTAGGCAGTTAAATGATTTGCCCAGGGCTACAAAGCATCTTGCTGGAGAGCTGAAAACAGACCTTTTACCATGACTGCTTGGCTTTGTCTTATGTTCTCAAACATGTTTCTTCATGCACACGTTACTTGGACAGCGTGCCTGATATATAGCAAAGGCCATGCTGCCCACTGCATTTTCTCCTGGATTATTTTTCACCTTACATTTGGAAAGTGATTGGAGTTTTAACCAAAAACTGTTTCAAGTGAAGAAAAGGCGCCTATCTTATTGAAACCATTTTCATAGTTATTCTTCAGAAATTATTTTCCACAGCCGTTTTAGTTTTTTTCTTGATTCAGGATTATAGTGATAATATGAAACCCTCAAGTATTTAAGCATAGTGTTAAACTGAGCTGTGAATAGTAAAGGGAATTTGTACAAAGCAGTACAGGAATAATAAATCTCTTGCTATTATTTCCCTCATGTGAAAAAAAAAAACCAACCCCAAACACACACCCTCTCACCTCCCAACAAAAATCCCCACCAAACAGATATCCAAACTTGCTCTGTGTTGCTTTCAATTGGTCTTACCCTCCCTTTTTCTTCCAAAGGACTCTTTTTACACACTTCCCTTATTTGTGAGCTATTTAAATGTATGGGTAGGAAACATGCATCTTTTGCATGCTCTACTTGCTAAATCTTGATAAATATTGTGATATTACTTCATACTTATCTCTCTAAATCCAAATAAAATAGTAGGTTAGGCTGCAATGATGTCATCTGTGTGCATATTTCTGTAGACAATGCTTGCATGTGCTATAATACAGTATTTGCAATCTGTACATCGTGTGTAGACCATGCAAACGCAAGTGAGGCCATGATCACCAACCCACATAGTGGGGGGAGTGTGTATGTGTGTGTTAAATTTATGTAGGCAAATTAAAAGTGACTGAAAATTACAGATGTTTTAGGGGTGAGCATTTTGGACAGTGGAAAATTATATGTTTTATATATTTTTGCTTTTATAAATACTATATAGTTACTTTTTCTGACTTCATTAGAAAAGGCAAAGCAGTTCATGCTTTAATTCACCCACACCTTTCCTTTTTTATTCCCTCTTTGCTTGAGGGTTGGGGTTTTTTGTAATATTTAGCATTTAAGTGGTGCCGAGTACCTGTTTGCCTGGCGTGTGATAGATATACGTGTTCCTTGTCGCATGCGTTTGTAAAAGAGGAACTTGGAATGATTTTTGCCTCAACGCAACCAGATTTTTGCTGCTGCACAAATAATATAAGTTAAATACTTGTAATTATTTTAGCTCATGCTAGAAAAGATTCAGGACAAAGGAGAGATTGATGCAGTGTGCCTTACAATGGCCCTACTGATTTCTCTACTGGCCCTTCCTCTGCACATGGTCAATTAGAATTGAAAATCCTGTGCTGATTTCATTCGCTGGAATTTTTAAGCAGGTCAGGAAGAAAGATGTTATTGAAAGGAAAAGTCTCATCTAAATAAGAAAAGAACACGTGGCCATCTGGTCCAACTGTACCATGCCGAAAGTCATTTTGGCGCAGCCACAGTTTGAACTTTGCAACAGTTTGCTGAAATATCAAACAGAAATCTGTTTACATTAAAGCACTATGCTTTTTTTTTTTTCTGTAAAAGCGCAATGTGCAGTTCTTTGCATATCTGTAATGCCTGAGCTCATTTGACCCCGTTACCTTACTGAAACTGCCCATGTTTGTGGTAGGCTCTCAAGTTACTACTGCTATGTAAAGGTGTAAGTGAAGCAACCAATCTTTTGAGAGTTTTTGGAAGTAATCCTAAGAACTTTATTCTTATGACCAAAACTTGCACTTCCGCTTGAACTAGGAAAGGCTCAAGCAAGCAGATGCAATAGAGGAAGCATGAGGAGAAGAAGGAAGAGGAGAGTTTTAAAAAAAGAAATTAGATCTGAAGTTTGTGAAAGTAGCACCACAGACTCTGCACAACCAATTGGAGGCTGTAAGATGAGATAAGGTGTAACAGACATCAAATTTTTAAGGAATGCAGTCAGAAATATGCATGTTTCAATTATTGCTTTGTTTTAACATCAACAATTTAGAAGTTTTAAGAAGTCAACAAAAAAAACAAGTCAGAATTTTTCACATTTAGGCAAATAAACTCTTTGTGTAAAAAGCTAAAACACACAGCTCCAAATCTCAGGTGCTTGGACAACAACAGCGGGAGGTTAATGGCATATTTTCAAACACAACGGACGTTTGTATCTCCTAGCTACAGAGCTGCTGAACACCTCGCACTCACAAAAACCAAAAGACCTTACTGGGAAAAAGGCTGAACTAAGCATGGAGGCAAGGGCTCTGTATTCATATGCTCAGGTCTAATGCTTAACTCTTATGTGATTAGTCATTACTTTTGCATTGACAAAAAATACATAAATTGAAATTGAAGTTGAAATATCCCTTCTTATACAAGACTGTCTAAATCACTTCTGAAGTTTAGAGGAATTGATTTGTCTAGGATTTCAGTCTTTAGGAAGTGGATAAAAATATCATTGTTTATTGTCATTACCTTAAGAAAATAGGTCAGCACTTCAAAATGTAGCTACAGGAATTCGTTTGAAACAGTTTTGTGAAAAATAAGTGACAAGTACAGTATGCCAGGAAAAGTAGAAAGCAAATTAGCATGTTAATACTAGTGGACTTGTTCATAGACACATACATGTAGATTACAAATATATATTTCTCATACAATCATTGTGTTGAGTTTACTCATATATTTCATATAGAGTATATAAACTATTCCTTTAGAAAATTGTTAAATCCACTGTCTTTTTTTTTTTTTTTAAACAAGCAACAACCAACCAACAACACAGGAATGATCACAGCTCTCAATTCATTCTCTTCATTTCTCTGAACATCTCTTTTCTAGAATCTTTACCTTGCCTATGGATCTTGTTGCCACTATATATAGTCTATTGTTTCTGTGTCTCTGATGTTATTTGGAAAGGAAGTTGTTTTTTAACACTAAATTTGTGGGACACTTATGCTGGGTTCCTTTTCTCATAGTGTTTAGTAAAGAAAAAAAAAACGAACAGTAAATTCTATCTTCAAGATATCTGTTAGTGTGACTATAATATAGTTTAAGCCTTTCCAGGGAGTAAATTAAAAGCAGTGTACGTGTGTGTTGGTGTATGAGTGTTTAACAAATATTTTATTGTTATTCTTTTTTCACAAAGTTTATACTCAAAATACTCTATACTAAAAAATTAGCAAAAACTAATCACCATCAAGAATATCATACCATAATTTTTACCAGAAGACAATGCAATTCCAAAGAACTTTTAGAAAATTGGTCCACACAGCGTACATTTAAAAATTAAATAAATGCTTTGAATCTCCCTTTTTCCTCTATTTCTCTGCTAACCCCACCCAAAGCCGCACCAAACAGAGAGCAACTATTTTGGGGAGTACTGCATTCCCAGGACCAACTTTCTGGCACAATGAGACTAGGCCAGTTGGTGTTTCTCTGGGCTGAGGCAACAGGAAGGCTGGTGGTTGCAAGGCCATCTAGCCAGTCCCCTGCCATGCTCCCCTTTGGTCTGAAGGCAACCTATTTGCGAAGCATTTTGCTACTGCCTTCCTTAAAACTGCCACAAAACTGTCTAGGAGGTCTCGCTAATCTCTCTAAACCCAAATATGTTCAATTATTTCTGTATGCCTTTCAGATGTAGGTCCCTGAAGGCTAACTACTTGCCTTTATGTAGCATATTTTATACGTATACAAAATCTTTACACAGTATTTGAGAGCTACATGACAATTATGCGATGCGTGAACTTAAAATACTATGTTGGCTGTAAAGCTAGAGTAGCAAACACTGTAAAATGGGAAACAGTGGCTGCTTCTAGTTACACTGTGTTGGAAAGTGTGTGCACATATGTGTTTTGTACAATAACTCCTATACATGTTTACAAAGTTTCTTATTTCATGTTTTTTTGCGAATCACAATGAAGTTGAATCTGAGTCTGGCCGACATAAGGAGGAAAGGCTTGTGTTTGTCTTTAATCTTTCTGCAGCATGGTTCAGACTTCTGTCTGATCTGCACAGAGCAGAGCAAGGGGCTTGCCGTGCATTGCGTGCAGGCTCCTTGATTGTGGAGGGGAAGAAAAAAAAAATCTGGCTGGAATCCAGACAGGCGAGTGCATTGCTCTGTTGATCATTGTGTCTAGCCTTCAGGTGTCTCAGCTCACAGTGGGCGGCGGTTGGGGGAGGGGGAGATAACAGGAGGGCAGACAAAGAATAAAATGGTGTATTTTTTCTTCATAATATGTGAAAAATTCATGTCAAATCCTTTTTTAAAAAATGCTTCTTTTAACGTTCCTTTCCCCACAGTGGGAGCAAGCAAACATCTGTCCAGGAAGATTTATTTAAGCCATAATTAGTAGCGTCTGGAGTCTTTCAACAATTTCTACTTATTGCACTTATTTTATTTTTTTTTTAAAGAAGCCTGCTCATCTTTCACTTAGAAACTGTTTTCACTTCATGCTTTATTAGAGATCCAGCCTAGCCAGGACTGGCCTGAGTCAGATTTCTNCAGGGGGTGGGGGGTGGGAAGATCTTATTAAAGGTCTTACATTCATGTGGGGAAAAAAAAGGAACAAAAATACAAATCAGTGTTTCTTATTATACAGTTATCCAATTGGAGTCTAATTCTTTTCCGGAGAAGAGGAAGAGAAAAACAGCTCTGCTTTGTCTGTTGCTTCTGTTTGAGAACTCCCATAAATCTTGCCCAGAAAGCAACTTGGGCTTAAGGAGATCTGGTCAGCAAAGCTCTGGGAAGCAATTGCAATGTTTCTTGCTATGGATATTCTCTTCTTTCTGCCCCCTTCATCTCCACTGCCCCCCTCCACTCTGGCCTTCTGACGTTGTGCTGCAAAAAGCCCCACACCCTTTCCCACCCCACCAGGAATCTGAGTGCAAGCCGCAGTCTAGAGGTAGTTAAAGTTGCTTATTAAAAAGCCTCTCCTTATGCTGAGTGAGTCCAGATATTATACTAGTTGTGTTTTTTCCAGTCCAGCCATAATCCTTTTCTAACACTCCCCCCCGTTGGTTTGCTTCTCCCCCTCCCCCCGTGGAAGGGGTGGGATGGGAACCTTGCTCGACTTCATTGTTCCAAATGTAAGAGCTATTTGCCCCAAAGTGTCTTTGCTGTCTTTCATAGCTAATTATAATAACTGTCAGATGTCTGGAAAGTCTGGGCTGCCCTTGCTGGCAGAGTTAAAGTTTGCCTTTATTTTTTTTCCCTTGGGGACAGATCAAGCCTGATTAGACACAGAGGACAAATAAAAGTGAACAACATACGTGTGTAGGGCTTTTTGTCTTTGTTTTTCTTTATGAACAAAGCAGCACGCTGGCTATGTCAGGAAGCAGTGTGGCATGCAGCGTGCATGAAAGCGCTGCCTGGGAGGATAACTCTTTTTTTTTCTTTTTTTTTTTTCTTTTATTGAAACATGCAAGAAGCATTTCTGAATTTGAATAGCACTTTAGATACATGTTTGCCTCAGAAAAAAGTAGCCATTGATTTAGTGTTTGAAGCATTTTGACAATTTAAAGGTATTTGCCTTTCTGGGTGAAAATAAAAATAAATAGACCCCATACTCACAGTTTTGTTGTGCTGTGCAGGTCGCTGTCTCCTTCTGCAGAGAAAAGGAGGGTCAGAGAATGTCAAAGGTGCAGAATCCCAGTTTAATTCAGGAGAAATATAAAAATGTGCTTCCTGAAGTCGCTTGGAAGTCAGCCACTTGTGCTCAGACATCCCATTGCTGCTCTGCACGCTATACTATCTGCAGTTCTGAATTGAACTAAATACTGCCCATGTGAAAGACGGGGGAAACACAGTCATGTGGGACACACAAATCCACTCTATTGGCTCCGTAGGCACAACTTCAGCATTCTTGCATTTCCACCATTGGTTAACAGTTCAAGCTGAAAGAGTCTAGGTCCTCCTAGTGAGTCCGTTTTCCCTTTATGTGTGGAAGAATGACTGTAGGATTTTACAGTGACAGGATTAGTTAAGAAAGGGGCTGAAGTCATCCCTTTGACTGAAGCTGGTGGGTGGGGATTGGAAGCTGTGCTTTTCTCAAGTTGACGTTTTTCCTTTTTCTGCCTGCGTTCTGTGTGTCAGGAAATGCTTGCAGTTAACTTGAGCAGCACAGAAAAACTGAAGTGACTTTCTTCAGGTTCAGGGACAGGGACTTGACTTTTAGAGTAACACAGTGACACAGACAGTGCAAGGATTTTTGTGGGAATAGCTCTATTCTGGCTGAATAAAGTGTGGTTATTTTCTCTTCTCTCTGTTTTTGGGGGTTTTTTTTGTTTTTTTGTTTTTTTTAAGCCCAGAAAAGACTTTATTAGGGTCATTTAACTTGAGCTTTTTCATCACATAAGCCAGACAAAGGAATCCAGCAGTTCCAAAGCCTAAACTAATAATTCAAGGGATATCAGAAAATAGATTTTACAAAAGTATTTGATCTCAGGGGAATATTATGATGTAGTCATAATAATATTTTGAAAGAAGCAACAAATTCCATAAAATCTATATTTGTTAACTTTGAGAATAATGAAACTATAAAGATTAAATAGGAGGGAAGAAGATTGACTATTCCCTATTTTGGTGTTCTGTCATTTGCCTGATTTAGTTATGCCAGCATGAGCAGTAATTTGAAACGGTACTCAGTCATGTGTGACATACTTCTCCAATTAACCCTTATTAAAAAGACCTTTCCCAAATCCCACATGCATTTTTTCCTAGAACCACAGAAAGTAGGAGTATGGCAGATCTGTCAGAGTTTGTGTCTGTCCTCTCTGGGCAGGTTTTTTCCTCTTCTGTGTTTCCAGGGCTTTGTCTAGTGTAGCTTTAAATACCCTGAACATGTGGCTCCTGTCAGTGGACTGTTGAACTTAGGGCCTAATTTAGCAGTTGAAGGGCTTAACTATCCTTGGAAATTTACCAGAATAATTATTCTGGAATAGCAAATTCATTATAAGCCTGTGGTGAATGCAAGGCCAAGCACAGACAGACTGCACTGCTGGCATTTGTACTATATACAACTTCCTATTCAGCAGCTTATGCCTGGCTCTGGGTGTCAGGGCATCTTTTTGTTTCTATCAGTCAAACTTGTTCAGACCACCTTAAAACAAAGCTTCTTCCTCTTTAGGGTTCACCCTTTTAAGCTATTTATAGACTTTTATCATCACTTCACTGACCACTCTTGTCATCGCTTAGCTGAACACCATATTCTAGGTGTATCTGTGTAAGATACAAGAACCTTCCTCTGTACCCTGTGACCTGGTATCGCTGCAGCAAATCAGTGTGTTTGCAATCAATGTGAACAGGAAAAATATATAATCTTTAAAAATACCTGCATACCTGGCAAACAGGATTTCAGAGAAGATGAATAGGTTATATGTTCTACTCTGAGTTAAGAAGGAGGCCCTGCAAAACCTTCTTTGCTTGTAAATGCTAAAATGTTGTAGAATGTTTATTTTTCTTTAACAGGCTTACTTAAAAATAATGTCCACTAATAACATATAAAAGGTGAGGTTTGGTTGTGTTGTTGTTTGTTTGGGATTTTTTTAATCTTCATGAGTAAATGTAGTTGTCTGGTTTGGATAAAATAAAGCTACAGCAGTAACATCAAAACTTTCTCTTCTCCCTCCAAAAATGTTTTCAGCCTCAGTGTGCTTTCCACATCTGGACTCCAGAACACTGAGGGGAGAGAACTGAAAACCCTGGGAGACATTTTCTTTTTTAGCAGTGCTGGTGGTCTTATAATTTTGGTTACTTTTTTTGTTGTTTAATTCAACTAAAGTTGGAAGAAATACTAATAAAAGAAATCTTACTCCACAGAGCAAAAAACTCTTTGGATATAAGACCAGTACATGATCTTGTCTTAAATGTATCTTTTTCATAAATGTCAGTTTCTGATTTTAAAATGCTGAAAAGCCATTTAAAGAGAGGGAATAAATATCTGAATTAATTTAGTATTATATAGCTGTTTTGTCAAACAAATCATGAGTGAACTTCAGGAAAACTTAGGCAGTCTGAAGCAATGATTATGTACCTGTCCTTCTTAAGCCATGAATTAAAGACTTAGGTGATGCCTAATCAGACATTTTTGTGACTTGTGATATTTCAAACCAAATTAATACTTAGCATCACTGTTGTCTGCAGAAACTAGTGCATCAAAGTGCATCTTCCTATGTATTTATGTATTTCAGTGGATGACTTATTCTTCATATCATCTTCACTGAAAAGAAATCAAAACAAAGACTCTAGACTACATCATGTTTACTCTCCTTGAATAATAAACTGCTTTCTCTTTTACTGGTTACTAGAGAAGAATTTGTAACTGTAGGAGATAAAGAATGAGAGCATCATAAAGTTACCACAGTACTGGAAAATAACATTGCTTTGCACATTCTGTCATTGTGATGACATGTAAGGTGTGAGACGAGATGATGTATTTACAGTCTGGAGACTGTACTATTACTGCTATGTGGTCCTCTGTAATGACATCCATTAACAGAACTGACTTCTATTTCTGGGTTTGAGTTAGGGCTTTTGGGGGTTGGGTTTTTTTACCCTGATCTAGCAAAGATTGGCAGACACTTAACTCCTGCCTAATAGAGGACCTGTTCCTAAGAATATTCACTGTCTCCTGGTCAGGAACTCTAGGATAGAGGAGAGAAAACTCAAGTGAATTAGAAATGATAGTCACTAAAATAGGTCTTTTTCATTCTTCAGAATTATTAGAGAGCATAGGGTGGGAGAAAGAAAAAGTAGGATGGCCTTCATCCTCTTGTGTGAGGTACATTCTAAAACAACTTTACATAAAAGCTAGTGATTTTTCTTCTTGTGTAAATCTAAACTCATTGAATATTTGAGAGGAGGAGATTTGCCCTTTGTTTTTTTCTAGCAGTGTGTGCTACATTTAAAAGGTCAAAAATCAAAAAGATAAATTTCTTTCAGAAATACTTAGATTAAAGACATTTACACAGTTTGCATGTTGATGCGTTTTATTATACAAATGGATACTTCTGAAAGCATTTTAAATTTCTTTTAAAAAATAAAATGTAATTCTAAAGTGTGTATGATTTCACATAGATTTCATATTGCCCAGTACTTTTAAGCCTTTCTGGTTTTCTTTCTGTGGAAAATAATTTAACTTTACTGTACAGACTCTGTATTTGCTTACAACTAGAGAACTCATGCTGTTCTATACACCTTTGTTTTTTATATTTCAGCAGTAGGTGGTATCTGCTAAAGTTTCAATCTTCTATTAATCACTGCTAGTAGAATTTCTCAGTGTTGGTAGTGCATAAGAAAATAAGAAATCAGTAAAAAAACCCCAGGAGGTACTGAAGAAGATGGAAAAAGATAGAGAAGAAGCAAAGTAATTGAAAATCTTTCAGGGCAGAGAAGTGGACAAAGGGTACTCAAAAGCTGTTTCACGGACACAAATTACCATGTGCTTGGAAACATGCACATCACTTCCAGTATATGCATATATTCTGGAAATGGTTTCATATCCTAGTTAAGAACAGTACTAAACTACCACAAGGAGTTTTTCAAACACTTCTGGTACAGGAGGGCTGTAAAGGAAGGTTTGTTCTCATCTTCTGCACCAGGAAGGGTGAAACTAGCTGAAATGCTGTCTGAGCAAGTCATCTGTGCTGTACATGAACCAGCTGTCTATGTTGCAGTAGCTACCATTTACTTAAAGAAAAATCACGAGCAAAGCTGCTCTAACTGATACTGTGGAGCTTTCTGGGAGTTTATATTTTGTTTTGTTTGTGTTTTTTTTCTGGCTGAGTCTTTTCTCATTCCTCTGTCTCCTTTAACTATGTAGAAAAAAGTGAATGAAACCGCATAGGATACTAGAAAGATTTTCAGCGGTGAAGAGAAGCAGCTGGTATCCCATTAGTAGTGAAAATCAGAACTTATTTCTGTTTTCTCTGAAGGCCTTCTTTCTCTTTAAGGTCAAATTTTGGTGGACAGCTTAGAAAATCTGGCTGCAATTTAACCACTACAAAAACAATCTCAGATTCAGTAGGTTCTTGACCTATCTATATGGAAATTCATGCCTGCTTTGAGCTGTTAGTTGTTTCATGTTTATAAACCTGATGTTGGTTACAGGACAGTTAGTGAGGATTCAGAACTTTTCAGCATCTTATTCAGCTGAAGTGATAATATTAGGAAAAAATCCAAGGTTTTCAGGTAATTATTTCTAAATTTATTACAAGTTTATACAGGTAAAAATTAAAATAATCTGTTAATGTATTTGTAGGAGAAAATTTCTAGATAAAAGACAAGCTAGTAAGTTGGTAACTGCAATATTTTTTCAGATGAAATTTAGTGATACAAATGTTTTAAAGCATGGCTATATTTAGAGTGCCATAGAATTATGATGTCCAAAAAGATTTGATCAATAAAGCTAGAACTAATAATACTTTTAAGTTGATATATCTCAAGTTTGTAATACATAAAATTCCTTTGGCCATTAAGGTACCATTCAAATGAAAGATATTTGAACATTTTTTATTGACACTTCTTTTTTCCTGGGTGATTTCCTTAATTTTTTTTGAATCCTCCCATTTTTATATCTTTATTTGGTCACTTGTTCCCATAAGTCTGATCAGTATAAACAAATTATTTTCCCTAAAACACACAGGCCTGAAACTTAGACAGCCAAAATTTCACCAAAAATAAAGGACTTCTTAGGGGGCAGTGTGACTTTGTAACCATAAAAGATCTTTTTCCCTCAGACTACTCTTACAAGGTTAAATAGCTTTTTCTGGTTTCAGGTAGGTTCCTTCATCTCAAATTAACCCATAGTAATATATAGACATACATGGCTTACAACTATTTAGCAAACTGCCTTTTTGTTATACAAGTCCACAACTGTCACTTTAAATTCTAGTTTCCTTCTGCTGTAAGATAGCCTATTGATTTAAAAATCTGAAAAGTATCAATTTTGTGTAATAAATATTTTGTGAAGAATGATAACTTTTAGCAGTTCATCTTTCAAATGTCTTTTGCTTGAAAAGTCATATGTGGTCTAATGTCAACTTTTCTTATTGAATATATCATATCCTGTGATAAATCATATCTCTTTTTATCTCATTTTAACAGATGAACATTTAAGTACTTCACACTATATGTAACAAAATTAAATAGAACCTTCCCTCCACTGTCACACCCCTACAGCACTGTCTGCAACTCAAGTGTATTGATGAGATAATAAAGCACCACAACAAAACAAGTCATTAGGAGTTGCAAGTCCTCTTTCAGTAAAAATATATTAAAATTAACTTTTTTTTCAAAGTAGTGTATTGTTTGATGATCTGTATAATAAATCTTGGAGATATTTTTTCTTCTTTTTCAATAATTGTGATCTAAAGAGTTCTTTTTTTTATTCATTTTTTTTGTCTGATATCTTAGTATTTTAGGGATTAAGATAGTAGGTAGTTTGCCCCATTTTGTTCCAGTTTTGGGTGGTCCTCAACCAAGATATTTTCAAAAGGATTTTTTTTTTTCAAACCATCTGCCTTCCACATTTTACTCCTTAATGAAATAATTTGTTTTGTTCTTTTCTTAGGAGAAGTTAACACTGCACAAAAGCAATACTAATGGCACAGTTTTCCTTGCAAGAATCCAGAACTGTTACTTTAAGGATGTCCATTTCTCCTCTGGTAGCTTATAAAAATTTAAATTAAAAAGATTTAATAATTTAAGCAGCATAGTTTAGTGACTGAATGTTGAAGAAAGGAGGAGTTGGAAACTGCTAGCAAAAAAAATAGATGTTTCAGAGAATATAGTTCAATACTGCCTTCAGGCACAGATCCTTGCTAGGTACACACAGAGTAGAGATGTGTTCGGAAACAGATTATTATATAGATGAATAGAACTGCTACTCAAGTAATGACATTTTATCTTTAAATATATATTGTGTTATATATTCTATATTGATTAATGCATTTCTTATGCACTAAAGACCAAAGAAATCCTTTACCTAGACGATTCTGATCTTTGTTAAAGAACAAGGTGTAGGCAGAGGGGAGGAAAGCTGGGAGAAGGAGGGGGAAGTCTGTGAAAACTGCACTTATTCAAATAATCACAGTTATCAAAGTGTGTTCACATATATATCTGATCAATGTAGACAACTAAAATTCCCACCCTGAGCACTTATAAATGTTTACCTACCTTAAGTAATCTCTATCATGGGTTGTCGAGGGTTTTTTTGTTGGGTTTCTCTATTTCGTTTTGTTTTGTATAGAGCCATCATGATGGTATCTAAATTTCCTGGTACTGCATCCCTCGCTCTGTTTCTTTGTGTTCATTCCCACTGTTTAATTATGGACCTCATTTGTGGCATATTTCTATCTAAACTGGAGGTTTCTTGCTTGAGGGACCTTGACTGAGATCCTGACCTTAGTGAAATCAGGGAGGTGAGTGGGTTTCAGTGTCTTAAGTGGCACCAGGATTTCACCCCAGCTTTATTCAGGACACCTCTGGACAAAGGAAGAAAGAAGTGCTTGAGTATTAAGCCAATTATCTCTTTTAATTAGGACATGTATAGAGAACTCTTAAACTGAAGAAAGGGTGCAATCTGCTGAATAAATTATTCACAGTAAATAGTCCACCCAGCTCTAGTTCTGACAGAGATAAAGCTGCAGTGGCATCAAAGTGTGTGCTCTTACAGGGTGTTGCTCTGACACAGATGTCAAATGACAAATCAACATGAGGTGAACAGATGAGTCTTATTCCCTGCCTTGCTCAGCTGGAGGGATCGCTAAGGGTGGTCAAATAGGCTCCAATGATGTTCTTAGGGCATCCTTTAGCTGTAAAAGATAAATAAAACTGGCCAGGAGGTAACTTCTGTGATTCCTTAAATCTGCTTTGCAGATATTACAAAGGGTAGACTACACATAACTTAGGAGCTTTCTACCACAGCACGGAGGGAGGAAAATCAGTAAGACCTTGTGGCCACCTCCTTGAATACTGGGAAGAAACCTGAAAATGTAAAATTATTTCTAAGTGTGTTTCTAAAAAGTTTAGGTGTGGTTCATTTTGTTAGCACCGAATTTGCCTTCATATTCTTTGCTGGTCTATCGTGAGGTATGTTTGAGACTAACAGTGAGGGAAACTACTGAAGAGGTTATGAATAAAAAGTGGTTCAAACCCTGTTCTGGGGACAATGTTCTGATCATTCGTGTTTTTGCAAAATGCCATGAAAGTCATAATTTCCTTTAGGCTTCTGTTACCCTGTGCGATTCCTGTACCACTTGCTGAGTAACTCTATCTTTTTAGCCCATTTTCCCTAAAATTAAGTACTTAGGGAAAACCAAAACCACTGGGCAAAAGGTTGTTTAAATGCTTCCTTAAAACAGGCATGTAAGAAAGGGCCTCATTTGTAATATTCATCGTTCGTGTAGGACTTTGGTAGAACTATTTAAGCTTGTGCTCTGAAAACAGTCCTGTCTACGTGCAGAACCTGATGTGGCAGCTGTGTGACATGGAGTCAGGCAGCACTAACTCCAGCTCTGTAGCCATAGAGAGGAAATCAGAGAATTCAGATCAGATACTTCTCTAGCCATCAAGCTGTCATTCATGCATTTTAAATGGTATAACACTGATGAAGGCTAATTTTGCTGAAATAATCTTTACAGCACCAGATTTTACTTTGAGTAATAAAAAAGACTTTAAAATAATAAAATTCTCTTACTTGTTTCTTAAAAAAGATGTACAAAAATGAAAAGGAGTACTTTTCCCTGCTTTTTATCCTGCCTTCTGTGAAACAGCACTACCTTTATGATCTTTGTTCTGAATGTAACACTTCCAGCCATGATTTAAAACCAGTGTAATTATGGCATTCTTTTAATCCTTTTTTTAAAAACTCCATGCAATTGAGTTGAAATGCAGTTTACAGTCCTTTGACATGGTGAAAAATCTTTATTTTGCATATACTTATATGGTAACATGGTTAAATTTGTGGTTTTTTTAAATTCCAGTAAGCCAAAATTTCTATAAATTACCATATTCCACAAAAGTAGAATTAGACTAGAGATTAATTTTATCTTACTGTTCAAATCTGTACATCACAGACAAACAATTCCTGTAGAAATATATGCTTGTTCCTTTGAGAGAGGTGAATAGATAAACCATCCAAGGTACAGGGAAGTAGAGCATGGATAATGTGGGTTTGAGATATTCTGTTGCTTAAGTGATGCATTAAATCAATATTCTGCGAAGCTTTTTCTTGTTAAGTTATTTATTTGGCTGCTGTCACAATTCACCATTTAGGTCATTGTCTTTTTTTATAAAAAAAAAAATATTTTCTTGTGGCCTGATTTAACTTTATCTAAACACTTGAAATCCTCAAGTAATGAAACTTCTAATGCTGGAATTATAGCACTGTCATAATGCTACTATTTGGAGTGAAATACCTCACTTGGTTAATATAAGCTAAGGAAAGAATTGGCTTTCAAGTGAATTACTAGTTTATCTGTGTGAAAATCTATTACTACAAACAAATAGCAGAAAAAATAAGAAGTGATTTTAATTAATTAATGGAAAGGGGAAATTCTTTAATAAAGTTCTAGAAAGAGAAGACTAAAGGAAAGACAAGTGTTCTTTCTTCAGCTGTTTTCATTTCAACTTATATCTGCATAAATGGAATCTCAGAAGTTGCCTTTTCTCAACAGCCAAAATAACTATTCAAATATAATTATGGAGATTATCAGTGCCTTGTTATAATAGGAGCTGAAGGTGTGCATTCAGTAAAGGTACCTCAAAGAAACCTTCAACCTCCCATGGTTCAAATGGCTGAGTAAGAGCAGCAGAACTTCAGCACCCTAGAGGTATTTCGTTTGTCAAAAAAAAGAATAAAAAATAGGCATATCCTGGACCATGAATCACCTCTGTTGTGCTAAGATTTAAGTGAATTTCATGTAACAAAATAATTTTAAACCAAGCAATTTATACAAATTTTTTTCCCCTTTAATCAAGATTGAAAATGGAAAGATCACTCACTTCCCTTTGTAAACTGTCTTAATGGTCTATCAACAATACAGTGCTGTCTGTGAAACACAGTTTACTTAGCATGTAGTTAGTCACAGCGTTTACACAGGCATGTGACTGAGTCTGCACTTGAGTTTTAGATGGTTTTGTATTTTTTTAAAGAATTTTTGAAAGAAATATTAGTACTAGTGACAGCCACAGGGCCATGCTGGTTTTCTGGTTTTTGTTTGGTTTTATTTCTAAGCAGTTTCTTTTAATTTTAATCTCTCATAAGAAACAGGATTTCCAATGAGAATTTCTTCATATTTGATAGTGAATTTTAGAAATATAGTTGTTCAAACAATGATGAAAACAGTCAAATAAATGCAGGGAGTTTGGGTAAGGGAGTCTGAAAAAAAATAGGAATAATTATTTAAGAAATCAGAAGAATTAAAATGGGTCATGAGGAAAAAATTGCAAAGTACTGAAGCTTGTAGAGGAGAGGGATGTGGAATGCCTGTGTTACTTGTCTTTCACAAGACGTGAGACAGGTCTTCAACCTAATCTTAAGATAGAAAAATCTAATTCTTTTATTAGGAAAGGAAGTGCTTTTTCATACAATGTGTGATAAAATTGTGGAGCTCACTGGCAAGATAACTAAGGCTAGAATCGTTTCTTAATTATTACATGGATATGGACCCTTTTGATGCTCTTCCATTTTTTCCTCATTTATAGTTTCTCTCAACCCCATCAAGTTTTATTAATCTGTTTCTATGGTGCTTTTTCGCATGCACCTTTGCCAGTTTGTGGGAATTGAATGCAAAACAAAAGATCTATTGTCTTCCTAGCTACTTTTCTTCAAACTGCAGAAACTTAAGAAAAAATATATATAGGGCAGTGAAGTTATTTCACCTGTACTCTGAAAGATTGCTACCTGCTCATTTAGAAAATAAACACAATTCACTGACATGCTATTAAAAAAAATTGAGGTTTTTGTTAATGTTGCTTAGATAAGGTTGGTTTTGGTGTGTATCATTTCCCTAAAGTTACTTTTTCTTTTTATTCTTGATATCAGATATAAAGAGAAATAAATCTGTTCTTGAAATCTGGTTAATAGAATTTCAACTATGTCAGCCATTCCACTCAGTAAAGATAATGGTGAAAGAAACTAAAATTGTCTGGAGTTAAGCTGGTTTTCAGAGTAATAATGTAATGAAATATATTTATATTAAAAAAAAATACTGAATAAATAAGTGGCAGGTACTTCAAGTTATTGTTTTCTAGCAATAACATTTTTAATATACCTTTTAATATACTATTAATGATTTTGTGGAACTACTATATTGTATTTTTATTGAGGAATGCTGCATGCAATGCAACATGTAGTATGACTATCAAAAGCAGTGGAAACTCCATTTCCTGATTACACAAAACACATAACCTGTATGAAGTAATAGGCTTTTGAATACAAAGTAGTTATAGAGGAAGTAATATGTCTACTCAAAAATCACAAGCAAACTGAATCCCATGTCAAACCAAAAGCTTTTAGTACATCCTTAGTGGGCTAAAAGCACAAGAGTATGCTATCACTGACATGGAACAAAATACACCAAGAAAAAAATGGAATAGCTGAACTGATGAGAACAAGAAGTTCCAATGAACCAAAAATTCACTAAATCCAAAAATGTAAACTGCTGACCCCCATTGACCTAAGCAAGTTGTTAATTAGCAGAGGATTAACACCCTTTTCATGTGGTGGCAATCACTAGAAAATAATGTGCATGCATCAAAGAACTTTAGGGTTGAACAAAAGATTAAACACAAAGATTCTGTGGATTATGAAAGTGGAATCTGAAAGGGGCACTACACTGTCCAGTTTGCAATTCTGAACAAATGATTGATACCTTAGAACATGACTTTTGGGGGGAAGAAGAACTGAAATAGAAATATAATTTTAAAATATCTTATTTCTATTACAGTAATTTCTGAATTCAATGTCTTTAGTGTTAACACATTACTTTTAAAGTCCAAAAGGACTTCAAAAATATTCATTCCTTTTTATATCATTGTGAACACTAGGTTATTCAGTAGTCTACATAAAATCATGACCTGAGATTAATACTGTAAAAGAAGAAAACTAAGAATCTCCTATTGTTTCCATTATAAGTATATTTGGGCTCTCAAATGCTGATGAGGGATGAATTGTGTTCTGTATTGCAGGACCTATGAGAAGTAGCTATCTTCAACGTTTTTATGTCGAGGTGCCTTGGGGATGCTGAGCTGCTCTGAGCTGCTGGTATGGGTAGACGGGCAGCAGCAGGAGGGAGGGAGAGCCCCAGGCCCAGCCCCACTATCAGCCAGGCAAGCACAGCCTCCACAGGTCTCACTGCTCTGCAGCTCCCATCTATGTCAGGGGTCAGATGAGTAGCACGCAGGAGCTCCTTGGCACAGCAGTGACTTGAGTGAGAGCAAACTGAAGAGCCAGTCAGCATTAACTGGGCCATTGACTGGATCCCAGCAGTTGAAAACTTAATTCGCAATGCATTTCTATTTTGGCTGACAAGGATCAAAACCACACCACCAAACACAAGCAGAAATAAGGCATTTTTGAGACTTTTACATTGACCACAACTATGTAAATATGTTTCTAATAGTTTTGAATGCAATGTGGTTTCACGGATACATTGCTTTCTCAAGAAGGTTGATTGCCCCTTAATCCTGAAAATGTGGCTAATATTCTGAATGTATCTGCCTCAAAATAGAATTTATTTCCTTTCAAGATACACACAATACTTTATAGTATGTTCATAACTTTTATTCTGATTTGGACCTCTGAGATCACACGGGTGTTAGAGAGCTGTCTGTGTGCTCTGATAGTTTGCAGATGACCAACAGGGTGCAGATGGAGGGCTGTGTCCCTCCCAGGTTGCTGTTTCACAACTTGTGCAGGCAGTGAAGCTGCACACCTCAGTTAAGTGGAGAATGTGAAGAAACTGAAACCTTGTAAGTGTAGCTGAGAAGCATGTGCCCTTATAATTGCCAACATGAGAATTTTCTGCAAGCCAGCTGTCTACTGAGGAAATTTATGCACAACCCTGGCATCATCAGGGTTGTGATTTATGGCGTGAAGCAGTGGGCTGATGAGCACTTTTGTTGTAAAGACTCTCTTTAATTTCACTATCTAGACAAATATCTGAAGCATTAAACAAATGAAACTTTGTTTAATAACTTGTAGGTATTGAGTTTCTGCAGGCTAATTATGTTGTAAAAATGTATATCCATAATCAAAAGAGGTAAATTTTGTAAATTCAGTTTCATTGAGAAGTACAGTCTATCTGCTTTTATAGGACAAATGCCTATTAGAGCACTTCTGACTGTCTATTTTTACTTCACTTCTGTCTAGTTTCATATTACTGAAGTCCCTTTTCTTTTATTCTTTCTGTGTTAACGAATTTGGCATATTTAAGTCTTCATGATGGACAGATTATTGAGTAATTTGTATCATGAAAGTGGAGTAATGGGGATTCCAGCTGTAATTTTCAGTGCTGCATTCATAGTTGCACTCCTCAGGAGGAGCTCATGTTTTGACTCTCATGTTTAAGGTCAACCTTCCAGAGCTGACAACGGAGAAAAATATTTTTTTGGATAAACTAAGTGAATCGGACCTGGAAGTTTCTGAAAGATAATAAACAGGAAGCTGTGAAACTTTTAAACTCATTTCTCAACAGAGCCACAATTGAAGCAACAAAGATATTCTTTATGTTGTGAATTTGGTCTCCTAATACTTGTGGTAGATTCTGTATTTCCAAAGGAATTTTACATTATTAATTATACTTCAATCTTGACTAAGACGTGTTCTATCAGTATGTTTGGTTTGATTCTCTCTCCTGTTCAACTACTGAATAAGCATTTGAAGCCTCCTGTGGATGCATAGGTCTGCAAAAATATACTATTTGATGTTGCCCTGTTAAGACCCTGATTTTTTAAACATAACCTGATACAGCTTCAGACTTTTTAGGTTAATAGTTAAAAAGAAAATTAAAAGATCCAATCTTCTTAAGAGGAAATTAACATAATGGACTCTGATCTTATGTAACCATACATGAGGAAAACTATTGGTAGCCTAAGTAACCAGTCCATAAATAGGCACTAATTTAACTTTTCCTTTTTGAGGTAAGTAGGAACTTAATTCAGAAAGGGTTCATATGTCAACTAAAAACATGACTGTGTTTGATTCCCTATTGTTTTCTTCAGGATTCTAATGAAATATTGCCTGACAGTTATCTTTCTTCCTAATTAGATAAAAGTTTCAACAGAAATTCTTGGAGGACCAGATTTAAATTGTGTTTTCAGAAAAGCTCACATAAGCAACTTTGACGTTTGCTTTCTGCAAGTGTTCATACCAGCAGAGTCGAACACAGACCTTCTGCTGCATGGCTGTAAATTTCCAGCAAATTCTGTATTAGTGTACACCAGATTAAGCCTCCCTCTTTATTTAAGGCAATGGTTCTGTAAATAACTTAAACTACTTAAGTGATGCCTCACTGAAAGGTAACATTGCCTTTTCCTACAGAAATATGTAATTGAGTATGGGAGAGGTGGGATATTTCCGTTTGTTAGTGTGGTTTTAAATAGACGTAAATCATCCACAAACTCCACCCTAAAGAATGATGGAGTGAAAAGGCAAGAACAAAACCAGATAAATTATTTTTCATATGATTTTCCATGACTTAAACTCTTAAATCTAGATGAAAGTTTCATCAGAGTTCTCATACTTTCTTCAAGAATTCATAAAATTATTTTATTTTCACTCTTCAAAGGTCACAAACAGCATCTTTTGTTGACAATTACTTAAACTCAGAAGTGCTGTCTAAAAATACTCAAAGCCAATGTATGAATTTTTAAAAGAATCACATTCCTGGAACTTACTGTTTGGTTTTAATCCTTTGTGTTAACAAACTAAAGTTTACTGCCGTAGCTAAAATCCACAGGCACTGAGGCATACACTAACTTGAGTTACTTAGAGTAAAGATGGTTGCCACAAATATAAGTTCTGACTTTCCTTTTTCCTTGAGCATGAGATTAGATATGGCAGATATGAAACAACATACGCTGGGAGGATGTGAAATGCTTTCTATATCCAAGAATAATACAGAGTAAAACCAGTAATACTTGTATGGTAAATTATTCTATGAAATTTTGAGCCTCAGTTTTAAAACAATCATTCGGAATTCAATATTGGAGTTACTGTGAAAGGTAGATTCAGTTCAGTTACAAGACTAAGTAATCAAGATTTTTTTCTATGAATCTGTGAATCAAGATTTTTTTCTTAAAGACACTGGTTTTCATAATTTTACATTCTCTTTACTAATAAAGAAGTATGGAGGGAGTGAGGGAGCTGATTTCCTTGTTTTTCAGAAGTTGAGTTTGTTGTAGAAAACTTAGCAGATCGGCAGAAACAAGTGTGGGGAAGACATTGCTGTATAATAACGCTACTCACTGCTCCTCCTAGTTCCAAACTTAGTCCCTGCTTATAACACGATGGGAGCTATTTCCAATACTTTCCTTAATGCTTTCATGTTCAAAGTTTAGGTTAGCACTGCACATCCCATTTATCACAAACTCAGTATGGAAAAGCCATATGGTGATCAAGGCTGGGAATTATGCCCCAAGTTTCACACTAAATGCACTTATATGGTCTTATGGTTACTTATACTTGGTGCCCATCTGTTAGGATGGCAGGGGGCCCACTGCTAAGTTGGCCAGACAATTGCCCTTGAGGATAGTTGCCAGACAATGTTCGAGCTTCAATGGGCAACAGAGCAATGGAAAAAACATGGGTTTTGCTGAGAATGCCTCCTTATACCGGCAACGGCTTTTACACATGGTCCCAATTTCTACTTCAGGTTATATTCAGTGAACAGATGTAAAAATCATCACAAAGAAATGTTTCATGTCAGACAGCAGTAGGTTGAAATTACGAATGTTCAGTGTACATGAGATTTCACATCATATAGGAAACTAGAAAACAGAGTGATGTAACATATCTGTGGCAAAACTAAAGATGGAAGTTCTTCAGAAATTTAGCACTCAGCTTCTGAGAGAAAAAGTTGTATGATTCAAGTTGGTATACATCATTTGGAAGCTGGGATAATATTTGCTAATTTCAAAAAAACAAACATATTTTGCTTTATTATAAAGCTAAGGAATGAAAGTATTATTTTGGAAAATAAATCCTTAAACTTTTACAATCTCAATCAACTTTGAACATTGAAGACTGTATAAAAATAAAGGTAGGGAGAGAAAAATAATAAGGAGTAAATATATATATATAACATAGCCAATTATTTCTTCTGGATAGAAAAGTAGAGATTAATCTAAGGAAAGAGGAAGAAGGAATTGGACAGCATTGAGGATGTATCAGAAAGGAAAAGTGAAAAAGTAGGCAGGTTTTTTTATTTCCATTAAAAAACACATTGTAGTCAGAGTCTTAGGTGTAGACTAGGAATTGACTACATTGAAGATAAAAGCAGACAGTAATGACTTCAGGAAGGAAAGAGAAAACATAAGCAGGAAAAAGCATTCAGTATAAGAAAGAAAAATAACCCTTCGTGCTAAGGGGAGCTGGGAGAAAAAAAAACCAAGAAACTAAAAGCAGGTGGTAGCAATTGAAGTTCAGCTTTTCCATGGATGTGGGTTAGGTCTAGTTAGGTCTGAGGCCTTGGTTGCTTAACAGTACAGCTGAGAATAAAAAACAAAATAAATCTGCAGCTCTCAAAGTACTTTCTTGGTCTGGACAGTTCTGTTGTATCTAAAACATCTACTCTGTCAAAATCTTATCTTTGCCTATACAGATCATGATTTATTTATCACTTTAATAATACTGCTTTCTGGATCTGTAACTTTCCAAAGGGCTTTATGTTTTCATTTGTAAGTCAAGTTAAGCAGAAGTACATGTTGCTGAAAAATACCAATAACATGACATTAAAACTTCTCATGGGAGTATAACAGTTTTAATGGAGATTGTATTGGAAAAGAGCTTTGTGTCCAGATGGACGAAACTAATTAAGAACACAGTTTGGTTGTCAGAACAATTGCTGATAGAGAAATGATAGAAATGATAGAGAAAGTTGCATACCAGGTAGTGTGGTACCTGATTCATTCAAAGAAATGTTAGTTTCCTGCATGTAAAGCAAGTGCCCTCGCTCTCTGAATTTTCTCGGGGAAATGATCACCTTCTCCATTTTCTTGCTTTTGCCTTGAAAGGGATCCTTGGAATTGAATTTTTTTATAAACATAGAAATTTACAGGGTTACAGGATGAAGGACCCATTTTCTCTGAAGCTTTAATGTGGAGCAGGAAATTACTGACTCTAGTATGTGATGTCCCAACCTGGACAATTTTGGTTGTACAATACAATACAAAATTGGTTGTAGATCCATTGTCGTACGCCCGTTGGATAACAAGGAAGGCCTAATTTCTGCTATGAAGATGTTAGAAAATGTTAAAAAAATGTCTGGAAGGGGGTCATCATCCCTTTTCAGACCCTAATGCTTGAATCAGATGTCTTGTTAGTGAATCTGGTCACTTTCCTGCTGTTTTTAAGATTCATTTAATAAACAGGTATTTTTTAACATTGTGCAAGAAAGTCACAATTTTGTGCTCCAGGAAGTTAAGTCAAACATGCTAAATGATAACAGAAACAGTAATTTTTCTTAAAATCATATTTTTGTAGGTTTGGTTGGTTTATGATAGCTCTATGAGGTTAAAAATGAAGTTCTATATGCTTTAGTATGTCTTTTGACTGTGTAGTGTTCATAAAGAGAAATTATCTAGATTTATATGGACTTTGTAGAAGGCTTTTCAGTGGTGAACTTAAATGTGAACTTAATTTTGAGCTTGGCATGGCATCTAAGATTAAACACATGAGAACCAAGCTATGCAGTTCATTCTGGACCTGAACTATAGCAAAAACTTTTAAGTTTTCCTGAAAGAATCAATACTCAGTATCTGTTAGTAACTAGATGTAATTTAAGCAAAATACTTTCAGTCTTAACAGATGGGCCTTTCAAAACCAACTATATGAAAGTAGTTTATTTTGAGGGTTCTGTTCCTGGAGGGACAGCTTTTTATTTAATCATCATAGCTCCTATTTGCATATTGTGGTTCATTTGTTTCATGACCACATTAATTAGAAGAAAAGACTATCTTGCTGTACATGACATTTCAGTTCCTGTGTGAACAAGGACATGAGCTTCAGGCAAGTTGCATTAATTTGGTCTGTACAGAAATTAATAACAAGCGTACTTCAGACTTTCCCCTCAAAAGTAATAATTTGAATATATATGCATTAGAAAAGGCCATTCCCGACCCATGGCCAAGAGATTTTGTTTTATGCTTTATCCACAGGAAAATATTTTATGTTGACAATCTGTTACATGAGTGATTTTTGAAACTTAAACAGAGCACACTCTTCTTACAAAATCTTGTTAACAACCTTGTTTCCTAGATCACAGTATCACAGAATGTTAGGAGTTGGAAGGGACCTCGAAAGATCATCTAGTCCAACCTCCCTGCCAAAGCAGGATTCCCTAGACCAGCTCACATGTTTGACTACGACCTGAGAGACTACTCATAATCTGGGAATGGACATGTCAAATGGCCATTTCTTGAGAAGTTCTACATATCAAAATGTATTTCTTAATAAAAATCAAAGAAGTTAAGGAGGAATGTTGATGTAATTAATGAATTTTGAGGCCAGAGATTATACTAAATTTAATCCAATATATTGCTACTGGATAATCTTCCCCAAGTATCTTTCAGTCAGATGTTCAGTCTTGAAGTCCAGCGCAGAGCCACAAAGATGATGAAGGGGCTGGAACATCATCTTTATGAGGAAAGGCTGAGGGAGATGGGGCTCTTTAGCTTGGAGAAGAGGAGGCTAAGGGCTGACCTCATCTATGCTTTTCAATATGTGAACGGTGGGTATCAGGAGGATGGGGTCAGGCTCTTCTCAGTGGAGCCCAGTGACAAGATAAGAGGCAATGGTTGGAAGCTGAAGCATAGGAGGTTCCATGTGAACACACGTAGAAATGTTTTCCCAGTTGAGGTGCCAGAGCACTGGCACGGACTGCCGAGAGAGGTTGTGGAGTCTCCTTCTATGGAAATATTCAAAACCCGTCTGGATGCACTTCTGTGTGACCTGGTGTAGGGAATCCTGCTGTGGCAGGGGGGTTGGACTACATGATCTTTCGAAGTCCCTTCTAACCCCTAATATTCTGTGATTCTGTGAAGTGAGGATTTCATGAAAGACTTGCTCTTACAACAACTACAGTAGAAAAGTACATTATAGTTGTGGCCTTAAGAAGATGTGCTAATACTTCAATGCCATCCTTGAAGAGGTTCAGACAAGTAATGGAAAGCCTGAATATAAATCTGCTCAGAATTAGAAATTTCATCCCATATACCTAATTTCTGGGAGGTGGACTTAAATCTTAGAAGTTTTATTAGACAATCTTTATAAACAAAGCATGCTGAGAGTATACCTTTAACAGGAAGCCTTAAGTAAACTATAAAGCCATGCTGATAGAAATATTTTTCCTTGAAGATATTGTAGTCTCATACTTCCCATTGGAGAAAAAAATCCTTTTCCACTCCATTTTTCATGGAGTGTTTTATCTTTGCAGACTTCATACCTTTTGAGATCAAGGAGAATTATTGTTGTCCTGTTACCTGTGGCCCTCAGAGTCTTTGGCTGGAACTATGACTAACTGTCCTGCCCTCAAGTTCAGAAGGTCGATCATTCTTAGGATCTTGTGTTAAAAAAATCTCTTCTTTAAAAGCATTGTGATTAGTACATATAAATAAATTTGATTTAGAAGCTATTTTTTATCATAGTTCTGATTTTGGCATGAGGAAATTTCATATATTTCTATGCTTTTATTTTTGTTATAGTATATTCTTTCTGTCATTCACTTTTACAGGTGTTTAAGAAATTCAGCTATGTTCCTACAATGACAACGTCATTCTCAAAACCACCTCAGAAAACAATGACTTCATTTGAATTTTGACTCTTCTCTTTGACTTTTCTTTTACATGTTCTTTCATTTCCTACATTTTGCTTCAACATTGATTTCATATCAATTCAGTAATTCTATTCCTATTTCCAGCTGAACCTGAATGCTTTGGTTTTCAGATGGAATGCAAGAGACCTCTTAGGCTCTCAAAGCGAGAATGAACTGAGGTACAAGGAAAAGGACAAAAATTTATACTCCTTGGTGTACCTTCTCCTTATCCCAATCTGAAGACAAAATGTCAAAAATATTGCAATAATAATTTTTAAAGCCATATCCCCTTTCACATTAATTTCAACAATATTTTCTCAAACAAGTAATTATGCAAAGGAGTAGAGATTAGGTTTATTTGGCAGTAATGGTCCATCATATGTACTTGATTTTACCAATGCAATCAGAAAGAAGGGCATCAGGTTATGACAGCTCAAATGAGGACAAAGCACGATCTGTGGCTTGAAATATTTCCTGGGCAGCCCACAGAGAAGCCTCAGACATTTGCAGCTCTCTGCTTCAGCACTGAAGTCAATGATGGTGTATCTGCTTCTGCAATAGTTTCATTAATACCTTTCTTTTTGCCTATAGATATTTATTTTATTTTTTTTATTCCAAGTTTCCCAATACTTTTCTTGCAGATAATTAAACAGCTTGCAGATCCAGTCTAATAAAACAAGTGTATCAGGTTTTGCACCTATTCTGTCTACATCCCTATTTAGTCTTAGAAAATGAAATGTATTACATTAGCCTTTATGTTGTTAATGCAAACAAACAATATTTAAGGGAGCTGGGGTCCTCCAGCAAATCTCCTTTTATTCTGCAGCTCTTTTCTTGCTTGCATTTTGTTAATTTTTGAGTGCTGCTCATGAAGCCAGGAAAGCAGTAAAGTCTTTGAAAAGCATGAAATAAATTCTGTTCACTGAGTGGGTAATTGTTCAAGGTCATCTGTTCGTTGTCTTTGTCTTGATTGTTTGAATTAGTAGCTAATAATGAGGCTGAACCGTGAATGAATTATTATCCATAGGGCATATTTTGGGGAGTGTCAGGAAATATTACAGGGTAATTAAGGTTATCCAATAGCAAGGCTGTGTTACCAGCAGATGTCTAGTAATTACTATGTTTAAAAAGTGTGGGGATTAAACTAAGATTATAGCTTTTATATTGTCTGCTTTTACAAGTCATATTTGGAATTCATTCAGTTTATTCTGATGCCCTTTTCCTTTTGTTCTGATTCTGTCACTTAAATTCCAACTTAAACACAGGTCTGTCCTGGTGAATTAAAATAAACATCAGCAGATGGTATGCAGTGCATGTGTATACAAAATAGCAGTGTGGCTATTGGAGATTGCAAAAATAACTGATAAATACTTACTGCTACTATTTATTTGTTCTCATTTCCTTCTAGGGCTTGAACATTAGGCTTTTATGTCCTAAAATAGTGCTAAGATGAATTTTTGGAAATATTTTTCAACAATGTAACAGTATTTATTATGAGGTGAGAGCTCATTTGTTCATTTAACTTTAATCCATTGAGTTGGTCATAGTCAGGCAAAACGAAAAGTCCTGAGTTCAAAGTTCTGCTGTTATTACTGACCCTAAGCTGGCTTAGCACTACCAGAGGCCAGGGAAGGGGAAGCATTTGTTTAGTACCCGATCCAGCAAATTTGATTTTAGCAGATGGGCTGAAGGGAGATAATGTAATGGACAAGTATCTGTGGCATCTGGAATGTCTGGATTTAGCACAGTTGACTGGCACTGGAGTGGGGGGAAAGGCACAGAAGCTGTCTGGGTAGAGTGAGCCTTAGAGGTAATGAGAAACCTCTCACTAGAAAGAAAATGTCTGGATGTTGATGGTTTACAGACATCAAAAAGGAAAAGTGAGAGGCCTGAAAAATGGAAGAGAGGTACAAAATGAACATGATAGGAAAGGGAAATATGTTCAACAGTTAGTGAAGTCTTCTGAACAAGAGTTTATGTGCTTTCTGGGACCTCTTTGAAGAGGAGCACACTAGCAGTTGTTTCTTTCCTTAACAATTAAAACACAGTTGAAATAAAAATACAATTGGAATTAAAAGTTCACTTTGCAAATCATAGGGAATATCCTGAACTCAAATCTTTTTGACTTGGCCCTTCCACTTCTTTGCATCCTTTTTCATCTGACTAGCATTAAGCACAGTAAACTTTGTATTTATTTATTTTGCTCACTGCTGGGAGTGCAAGAGAGGTTTACACAGAAACACTGCAGCTTTGAATGTCTAGTTACCATGTTAGTGAATATTATTGGCACGTGTCTAGCAGCAGGTGAATTAGTCTATGGCAAATGTTGTAGTTCAAGCCTCTGCTCACTCTAGCTGTCTTCCATAACTATCTTTTGCCAATCACAGTGACACCCATTAATGTATGTTCCATAATACCAGAAATTATTTTAGCCAAAGTAGAAGGCATTCATTAACATTGAATTGTCAGCTTCTTCCACTTTAAAATAAGTGTGGAAAATGTTACCTGTTTATGACTAAAGATTGTGCTAATTTTAAAATACAAATTATGTACTTGTATGCACGAATAAAGAAAAATAACTAACAGTAACCAGACATGCCAGCATAGTTAAATATTGCTCTGGACTTGCAGTACTAGGATGAAACTTTGTGACAAACAGTCTAGGATGTGTGATGCACAGCATTTATCTTAATGACATGTGGGATTTTATTAAGGTCAAAAGCATTTTCTGTGATCTAAAATTCACAGATTCATACAATGGCCCAGGTTGGAAGGGACCTTAAAGACCATCTAGCTCCAAACCCCCTGCCATGTGCAGAAATGCCACCCACTAGACCACATTGCCCCAGAAGACATCCAACCTGGCCTTAGGCACAGCCAGGGATGGGGAAGCCACAACCTCTATGGGTAATCTGTTCCAGTGCCTCACTACCCTCTGGGTAAAGAATTTCTTCCTAACATTCACTGTAAATTTTCCCTCTTTCAGTTTGAAGCCATTCTCCCTTGTTTTATTACTTTCTATCTGGGTAAAGAGTTTCTCTCCCCTTCTTCTATAGGCCCCTTTTAGGTATTGGAATGCCCCTATAAGGTCCCCCCGAAAGCCTTCTCTTAAGGAGCACCTCAAGTTTTTTACTTAACTAAAACATTCTTGCAAAATTCTCACTTGAAGAAATTAAAAATTAAAGCTAAAATATGCTTAAAATCAAAGCTAGATCTTCTCATATTTAAAAATTTACTGTAATTCAATTATTTGACATTAATTTTAAAAAAAACCAAAACCACCACAAAGTTATTAAACTTCACTTACTAGCCCCTATTGGAACTAACACTTGAATTGTGGTATAGAAGAAATGCTGGGAACATAGAAAAGGAGGGACAGGGAAGGGCAGAAACAATGGGCAGAACATTTCGAGTTTGTGCAGTTAAAGTTGAAATATGAGGTGTCTATTAATATCTATGTGTGCAATTATTCTAAGTCCATACTCACCCATATATGTTACAACAGCATTTTCATCTATTTAGGTTTCCTGAGTTTAAAAACACGCAGACCTCTCATCAAATCAGTTAAGAGCTTCAATAGATATGAATCCCTTCAGTGAAACACTGTAATGCTTCTTGTTTGTATTCCAAGTCATTGATATCCATATGTTAACATGATAAATGGCAAAAGCTGATGTAAAATGCTCCTAGCTTTATAAAAGACATCCATCTTTCTTGGTTGTCCAGTTATTACCATACAAATGCCTCAGCCAGAACCTATTTAAACTTAATGAGCGTTTTTACTGACTTGATTGTACTTTGGATCCAAATAGAAAACTACACAACTTTTCTTTTAGCAAGTTATGAGTTTTGTTTAAAGAAAGTAAGGCTGACATTTTGGTTGATGGAATTAGTTAAAATACAGCAGTGAGGAAAGAGAAAGTTCAAACACCTAATCTTGCCTTTTGATCTGATTGTAAATTAACAGCCAGTGAGTTAGCAAAAGCCACTGTAGTTTTTATAGCCTCATTTTTCTGTAGTTGGAAAAGGAGCTTAATGGAAAAGCTATATTTTACCCTAAAGCTTTTCTTTCACTTTGTAATGAAAAGAAACACCAGTGATCATATTTTCCTATGCTGATTTTACTGTTGCAGCAATAATACTTCTACTGAAATCTCAACAGTACCAAACATAAGCAAAGCAGTAAGTACATAGGGCACTGCATTACTCCTTTGAGTGTACTAAAAATGGCCTTGGTTACCTCAGAGAGGGAAAAGAGTCTGCAAGTTCGTGAGCCTCTCTTATACAAGAAGGGACAAAACCAGAGTGTTCATTCATAATAAAGGAATAGCCAATGCAATGAAGATCTGTTATAAGTGAGACCTAGAGAGATCCAGTAAAGTTGGAAAACTAACTGTAGTCATGGTCTGATTTTAAGACATTCACTGATTTCCTTAACCTTAACATGTGACAAAGCCATACTTCTGCTTACTTTTGGAAAGTTGTCCATGTGTTTCTTTAAAACAGGGAATATCCAACTCTCACACAAGAGTGAATAACCTTCAATAAATTTAAGGAAAAAAAAGTCCACTCTTGTGATGGGACATCCTTAGAGACCTCAGAAACTGACCAAAACACTGAAGCAGGCTTAAGAGTGAAAGTTAAACTGACTAATGAGGTACGCCAGGGACTGTGCAGAACATCCCTGTTTTAAAATGTATGCATAGAGTTGTATTGGCATGAGACATTTTACTTTTCATGTGGATGTTGTTCTGCTGAAGTAGATTGTAGAGGGGGTTCAAAATTTTTCTATCCTTTTTTCCACCAAAAAGAGAATAAAAAGTACAGGAGATATGCAGAGTTAATACTCTGTCTTATGAATTAAAGAAGAATGACCTTTTGTTTAGTCCCACCACCACCTGAGTCTCAAGTGCAGTGAAAAGTTGATATAAAACAGATGTAAAAAAAAAAAGAAAAAAAGCTCAGAAATTAGAGATGTTAGTAGACAAAAAACCCCTTTTGAATATATTACTATTTTTGCAGCATTGGTTAGAGTTAAGAAATGGGAGAACTTTGAACATTTTGTGTTCTTTTTTAATCCTCAGAACATAAATATTTTAAGGCTGTAATTTTGGGTGGATGATTACTAATACCTTTCTTTGATTTAAACCTGAGATATTTCTAAAATTATCTTGACAGACATAAAATTAACTGTGCGTGGAAAACAGTGAAACCAAATCTGCATGTACCTAGCTTTGAAAAGAAATAGTATTGCTCACATGTAAAAGGCTAAACATGCATTGGCATATTTGCATTAGTAGAGTTGTAGAGATGAGGAAGATGCACTGAAATCCTCAATTTATCATGCCAAGGATTTTAGAATTGTTTATGATGTTTATTCTGGGTGAGCATGTGTCCTAAATCAGTTTGCACACTGATCCACGTGTCGTAGGCCAGCCCATACCCTGGCAGCTTCAGCCTGCTGCCCTGCAGTTGAGCCTGCCCATCCAGGTAGTGCACTACTCAGCTGTCTTCTAGTAAGCTGGCATTGTTAGTGACCTCTGAATGGCTAATAAAATGGATCCAGAGGTATCCTCACCTGACTATCAAGGAAAAATTGAAAGAATAGCTGATCCCTGTAAAAAAACAATGACCTTTTTGGAAAAGTAAATATTTTCAGACTTTTGGCTTAAAGACGTTTATAATTTAAAACTGTCCATAACCAAAACAAAGTTTTATTAAAAGTTAGCTAATATGCAAATCAAATAAAATATTTTACTACCATTTCATCTAAATCTATTGTTGCTCTTTGTTTGGCCACTCAACTGACAGACCCATTTTTCTAAAAGTTCCGTTCTCAATTTCAATGGAATTTGAGGCTGTAATTTTTCCTCTGAAATGAGAATTGTGAAAACTGTACAACATATGTGGCAATTCCTCATCTGAGTCTAAAAACTTGTGAACTCCAAGGCAAAATATCTTGGTGTGAAAGTCTGTAAATTTGGCTGCTTTTACTTTCAACACCTTTCAGATTACTAAAGCTTAAATCTGAGGTATATTAAGCATTCTAGTGGACATTTGTTTTTTATCAATCAAGAATGCATGCCCAAACATTAAATCTTAAAAATAGGGGTAATAGTTTGCTGCAATTTCTTCATAGCCCTACTGTACTTTTCTCTATATCTTATCCAGCTTAAAGATTGCTTTCTTTATAAATTTAAATATGAGTTGTTAGAGCTGAGAAAAGAAAGATTTGAGGCTCATTTTTGATCCACAGTATGCTCATCTGGCTCTGGATTTTGCAAGAAGGATGGCTGCTGTTTATTTTTAACATGCTAAATAAAAAAGGAAATATAAATGGTCATTTCTTGAAACATGACTTGCTAAACCCTTAAAAAGAAAAAGGTAATTTAGAAGGGTATCCTGTGACAGGAAATGACAAGCTACCTTTGCCAGGGTATAGGCTGAGCTGTGGTGACTTGAGAGAGAGATGCCTGAGCAGAAAACGCAATACTTTGTTCAAGGCACTGGGCAGCCTGAGGATTTGGGGAGGTGGCAGGGAGGGGCTGAGGGTTTACACTAAAATGGTCAGAATCATCAGACTTTAAAATAGCATGTGTGGCCTTGTTCAGTGAAAATAAAGGGCAACGTGTCTATAAAAAGCAAAGTAAACTACCAGTTGACTGCCTCTTTTATGCCATACACATCTTTGAAGGTTAAATTTGTTATTTTAGAAAAACATATGGTAGGTTTGAAAAGAAAACCCAAGTTGTTCGGCTTCAGCTTTTTTATTATGTGAACCAAAAAGTTGTCTTGAGCTGAAGAAGCAAAAATCCTCATCTTTAATGTGTAGTTATAGTAATGAACACAAGTGTGCTACCTTTTAAAGTTCCACTAATAACATTATTTAGTATTTGATATTTGAGCGTAGTTTGTAAACATAAATGTGACTGTCAAAATTGTTAATATATTAGCCTAATATGTACTAGAAATCAGACTGAGAATGGGCAAAATGCAGGGAACTTTTAAAAGCATTTTTAAAATGTGCAGTTTTATTCGTCCAGTGTTGAAAACACACTGGTTACTCTGTATTGGCTCAACACAAATGTACTAAGGTATTTAGAATTATCAGAGCTTCAACTCTTCCAATTGTCTTCTCACACAGACTCACCTGGAAAATGGTGGTCTTTTTGTCTGGGTTCTTTGGGCATTTTACCTGATCATTTGGATCTTGAATGAGCTTTCACAATTAGGAGCAGTAATCAATGTTCTTTAAGCTATGCAATTTATTTACCCTTGAATTCCTTTAGAAAGAGAATAACTATTAGAGACATAATTATTTTGTACATGTGAAATTTTTTAATTAAAATCAATAATGATCATTGCAATTCCAGGTAGTTTGATACCATCATGAGGATTTTCCCCTTTTTATACTTCTGTACCCCTTTCTTCAATATAGTGAAAATAAACAGTTCCAGGGGTTCCTGTTCTTTATCCTTTTTTTATTCCCCCCACTACAGCTCAACTACAACCTTTTCTCCCTTCTTTTAAGCATTATCCTCTCTACCAAAGATGTTTTATAGTGCACAGAAAATTGCTTACCAAAGTATATTGATTATTTGGGGAGCATTAGAGTTGTTTGGGAGCAATATCTTGTCTGTTGGAATTAGCCATCAAGTGTTCTGTGCAAGCAGCTGGTGCATGCTGTTGGAATTATGATGGTCAGTTAATCTATGTGATGATGCTTCTGTTCTTCGAGTGGAACAAATGTTTTTGCCTGGACTGCAATACTTTCCGTGAATACTTACATGTGCACCTTTGAACTTGCCTCCTATAACCATAGATGCTTATGAGGGTTGTAGACTCTTTCATGGAACACATGGGCACAGCCTAGGAAGATTCATTTTAAAAAAAAAAAACAGCCCCCAACTATGGAGTGATTAAAAGCATTCAGCTGAATTAATTCTTGTCAAGTAGTCACATCTAACATGACTATTTGGAAAAGATGGTTAAAATTAATTTTATATACTACTGTGTATGCTATGTATTTGTTTTTCTTTTCACCTATTGAATTTGCTGGCCACTCACAACATCCCTTTTCCTTTTTTTCTAAAGAAACTTGTTTTTCTATCTCAGACTGTTTTATTCCTTTGGGATTGTGGTTTTTTTTTTTTAAAGATACAAATGAATTTTAATAAGAACTGACAGCTTTTAATAATTTAACGAATGCTCACTGTTAAAAGGCAACTGAGTCATAGTCATGGTGTAAAACATTTGGGTGATCTTACACTTTAAAATTCTTTGTGAAGTTGAGTAGCTAATAATTTCTTTCACAGATTAGAAATCTTACTCATTTATGGGTTTTTTTTCCTGCTAAAAATATTTTTAATCATAGTATGGTCATAGTTATGTTATTCTTCAGTTTTCCATTTCAAAGAAAACACAACATTATGAGGAAATCTTATTGATGTGAATGTAAAATAACTCACAAAAATGTTTTCCTCAGAGGAATGTAGCTGGAAAAGGAACACAATTATACACAAATGCAAGAATGAGAGACATTTCTTCTCTGGAGGTTGCAACACTGGGAAATTCATCACTGCTAAGGTGATTACATGAGACAGCATTTGGATGTTGGTTCAATGCAATATGATAACCTGAACAGTTCATGTCTGAAGAAAGAGTATACACGTACTATTTAGTATACAATATCTGCCTTGTGGCATCAAATCAATTAGGCTGAACATCTAAACTAGGAAGCTGGTAGATAAGCATATAGGTGGTCCTCTCACTGTGCAGATTTATAAGGAAATATTTTTATTATTGAAACTCCTTTTCTAGTGTCTTTGTGACATAAGACAGTAATTTTTCAGAGCTTGCAGATCTGAGGGTTTTTCTCCTCAGCATTCAGAATTGGAGAGAGTTGTGATCTCAGTGTTCCTGGAGTGTGAAGGAAGGCAGACCTGCATGTGAATGAGGTGCTGAGATGAAGGTGAAAATATCACTGAACATGGACAAGTGGTGGGAGTGAAGAGACAGCAGTCCTTGATCTAGGAAGACAGAGAAGGAGGAAAGGAGGAGCTGGCCCAAGGAATAGAATAATGTCAAGTATTTCATACGGGGCTAGATACAGTGACATAGAATGACTATACCTTGCTGAATAAGTCAGGACAATGTAAGAGAACAGTCCAGTATTTAAGAGATTATGAAGATCATCTCTATCTGTGTCAGTGTCATTTCACAAAAGTGAAATACCTATTTTCTCATATAAGTGATCTGATAGCCTTTTTCTGCCTTTTCCCTCTACTCTTACAAAAGAAGGAAAAAGAAGTTTTTAGACATCTGTGAGCTAAGGAATCTCTGGTTATTGCAAGTGACAGGAGCATAATAGAAAATCTATTGTTGTATGACTGCTTGGTACTTACACACTTCACTAGTGTCTGTTGATAGCCAATAGTGGAGGCCTTATACCACTACACTTTGGCTTCCTCAGTAGGATCATTTTGCCTGCTTATTAACAGACCTGGCCTACGCTAAAATAAGATGGCTAGTAAGTTAGGGAAGGTGGGATTTTTTTCCAGCTTTGTACTGAAACAGATCTTCCAGATCATAATGTCTAGCCAGGTGCTGTTCCAGGTTTAGAAGGTTAGGAAAGGCGAAATTTTGCAATAGCTGAAAAAAAGGACAAGTCTTCTGTACCCTTGAGGGATTTCCCAAAAAATAGAAAACTGAAGATGAGAGAAAAAGATAATATCTTCACTAAGTTGTTAGTGCAGATGATTTCCACTGCAGGACTGGGCATGCAAGACAATGAATCAAGAGGGAGAACAAGCCAAAACCACCACCACCAAACGCTAGAATACCTTTCATATTTCAGCAAAGGATGTGGAAAGATTTCTACCCTTCCAGGGGTCATTCCCTAGCACTGAAGATGCTGAAAAACACCACTTTTTTTTAATTCCTGGGCCAGTGTCCATTTTATTTTGGAAAACACTGGGAGGCCTGTCAGTCTCTCTACTTCTACAATTTCATGTACTTAAAGAGGTGTCACTAAACCATACAGCCCACAGTGCTGGAGCACTAGAAATCTTACCTTGTGCTTGCCAAGTGTTGAAGTCCCACATTGTGGGCAGGGTGACAGACTTTGCTCTGAGAGCATGCAAGGAAGGGGAAGAAGGAGGCGGCTGTCTGACTATAGCAAAAGGAGGTCAGGAGGCAATGGGGTGACAGTCAGGAGGATATGGAGTGACAGAAAAGCACCCAAGCATGACTGGTTGTTTAGTGTCCCATGGAGACTTCTACATTAAAGCTGGATAACAAGAGAAAACAACTTAGTATTTGTTAGACAAGGTAGGATCAGTGGTTGATTAAATGTTACATTAAAAATGGCGAATCATAGATGAAGTATGTATTTTACCATCTTCTAACTTATAAATACAATTCATACCCATAAGACACAAACTTTGTTTTATTCTAACACTAGAGGTTTCCTTTCTGGCTTTTTGATCTGTCTTGCGGACTCGATAAGCTCTCCCTCAAGACACAGTAAGGTGATATTAGCCAACAGTACTAACATCAAAGGTGCTTTATTGAACATGATCAAGGAACCTCTAATGTCAATACAAGGTACAAGATGATGGTTTTGCAGCTGGTTGGCAGCCTACCAGTTGCTATACAGCTATGGACCTCCTTAATGTTGAAGTGGCTTTAAAAGTGTCATGAAAAAGATTGATGGAAGGCCTAGAGCTCTAGACTGTGCAGGAAAAAAGATTGCTCGTGTAATACAAAGGTAATATTTTTTTGTTTCAGTTTGAAGGGGGAGGAACAGAAAGAAAAACAACAGATATGTATTTTGATAGCTGTATATGCCAACCTGGTGATCAGTGAGAGTTAGTGAAACATTACCAATCACCTCTTGTCCACCAAAGCTTAATAAATTGAGAGAAAAAATATAATGTAAAATATACAATAGAATAGCAGAAACTCTTGTGACTCTCCATATTAGGAATTTCTTGCCCTGTGTTGGAGTCCTTCTTGTGGTGGCAAGCAGTAACATGAGACATTTCAGTCCTCACTTGAATTCATACAATGAGGGCTGAAAGTAGCAGCTGTCAGTGCGAACAACCAAAGGCTGAATTCTTCAACTGTAAATTATGTATTGAGGAAGCTTAATGGCAAGTTATTTTGTAATGTGTCACATTTATACCCTAGTGAAGACTAGGCCTATACCTTGAGCAGCTGCACACCTTGTCTATGGTTGTTCCCTCTGATACCACTTGGACAAATCATCTTAAAACCGCGGTGACATTGTTAGACATTTTCTGCTGGTGTTGAAGGTATGGAGCTGCCTGTAAGCTCATTTGATGAGACAGTTGAAACATAAAGTTTTCCCTACACTATGAAATTTTGGAGAAGTCCAGCAGTAGTCAGTCTGTGACCCATCTATAGAAAGACTAGATACAGATGGAGACATAAAATATCTGTGACGCTGGGCATTTTTTTTTTTAGTGTCAGAGCACTGGCCTCTTTGGATGCAAGTTCATGGATCAGATGATTCTCTATAAATCCTGAAAATTCATTTTTCTGTCTTGTTCATGAATTCCTCAGAACTGACCTTTCTAGATAATAAGAATTTATTTTTAATCTAAATTTAATCCACTCTGTATGATTAATTTGGCTGAGCAAAATGCTCTGGTTGTGAACAGCCTTCTGCTTTCAGCTGGAAAAAGTTTTAAAATAGGTATTTTAATGTTTCTTTTCGCTTTGATTGCAAGCAGTTTCCCTACTACTCAGTAAATACTTTAGCTCTTTTCAACTTTAGTCCTTACACATTAATTACTTAAAATTCCCTTAGTGATGTCATCAGTCTGTATCTTATGAGATCAGAGGATATCAGCAATGACTTTATATTATGGGGTTTTTTTCAGAATTAGCTATTGATTGACTAGTTTTATAAACACATAAAGACATTTCTGTGACCTTTCATCATCACTCTGTCTACAAGTTTTGATTTAAATAAAAGCACTTCTCTTTTTTTTTGCTAGGGAAAAGGAGGGGAGCAATCTTTAGCATTCTATATTGAAACTGTTTTGCATTTTCATTAGAGGCAGGTCTAAACACGGGTGACAGTTTAGAATTTTTGAATCATATCTTATCTTTTACCTTAAATGAAATCTGGGCATGCTCCAAGAAATAGTGATCTATATGAACAGTTAGCAGACTATGTACAGGCTCTTCTGTTGCATCTGTCCTTGGTTTTTTCTTTATAACAAATAAGTAAACCAGACATGTGAGAAACAGCATACAATATTTGTCATAATTAAGAGTATATGTCAGTATCAAAACATGCTAATTTGCTGGGCTGTCATGACACTCTCAGTTGCTAACTAAAGAAACACCAGTTAGTTAAATATTTCACTGCAATTTTTAATAATATACTTTTGGTAACATAGCATGAGTTTAAGAAATCAATTGGGTGAATCTACAGAGAACTCTGGAAAATGAAGCAAACATTAAATTTCCCAGAAAAGTCATCGTTGTTCTATCAGTAGATAGTAGCTCTTGGAAAAAAAGCAGAACTTTGATGTATTTGTCTGGGTTTAAGACAGATTTGCTTTTTAAAGTTTCACATAATTCAAAAGAATATGGGATAATTCAGAACAGTGGACTTTGCTATATTAACTACTGATCTTATACCAGTTATATGGCATAGAAAAAGGTCACTTATTTTTTTTCCTGTGAAGTTTTCAGTAAAGATCACTGTAGTCTTAGCATGGGAAAGAGTATAAACTAATGATCTCGGTGACATCTGCTTGCCTGCACATATTCAGGACTCCTTTGGTTTGTTTTCTTTAGACAAGAATTGTACACCTAATTTTAAGTTCTTTGAGATATTATCTCTTTCAACAGCTTGGTGTGCAGATATTTGTAAATCTTCTGCCAAACGAGTCTTTTTTTCGGAAAGGTGGAAGTGGTGAGAAACCGTTAAACCAGTGGTTCAGAACGTAGGTGTCTGTGGGTATTGATGGGAAATAGTCGTTAGAGGAAAGCTGCATCACCACACAGGAAGAAGCATAAAACTCTTGAAAGCATTTTTTCCAGCTGTTGAGGAAGAACAATTTAGACAGTAGAACCTGAAAGCCACAGATCTTATACTTTATTTCTAACTGAGAGTCCTTCCAGAAAAAGGACTGATTATCTGCACTCTTTTAACAGCTGTCACAAAGGCTCAGCACTTTCACCAAAAAGTTGGGTTTAACAGTAGGGAAACAACAAATGGCAAATATATAATCAAATGTATACAGGATAGTCAAGATTTGCAAAGAGATTCATGAAACGTGGAAGATAAATTGTGAATCCTTGATATTCTTTTAAAACATAATATAGCTGCATAATTTATTATCAACCTGTTTTCCAATAAATCAGCCAACAAAACTTCTATAAAAATGATACTTGAAACTATATATTACTGTAAGTAACTCTGCTTCACCCAGTCATAAAATTTCTTGACTCTTTCCACTATTTCATTTTGCATAAAGGGCTGGGCAAGATTTCCCTGGGATTTCAAGGCATTCACTTATCTGCAATGGCTGTGAGCTGACAGCTCAGAGTTCCTCTTTCTAGTCCCACTCTCCCTAGTCTGCCTCAAAAAATAGAGACTATTTTTCCCACATAAATGTCCAGTGCTATACCATTAAGTAACTTCAAAACTTACTTCACATGACATATTGTTGGTAGCTATTCCAGTTCTATAAGATTGTCCACTAACACCCTTGAAATAAATATTTGCAACTTTTCTTTGAAGTACATATTTGGAGACAAAGCAGACCTGAAAGCACTTTAAGCTAGTATTTTTCTTTCAAGTAAGATTTAAGGGAAGTAATATGATAGCTAATAAGAGTAGTACATGATTAACTCAACTGATGGCACATTTTATAGTCTTACTTCTGTCTTGTACTTTCCAAGACTGGTGTGGTCACTATTTCATTTGGTCTGTATCTTTTGAAGCAACATTTAGTAAATTGTCTTGTACAGTGAATGTGTGTTCATATATATATGATGGCAAGGCTTACAGTCTGATCTTTGATCATCATTTGTCAGAATTTAAAAATATTTTTTTCAATAACATCTTAGAGTGACATTCTTATATAAAGAAGAGCCTGTCTCCCCACCACACCCAAGTAGAAGCCATGTCCTGTTGTTCTTGGGGACACCTAAATCAAGGTGTCTTTTAAGCACACAGGAGATCTTCTTTCTCCAGTGTCAGCAAAAATGATCTGCTCTTGGTGTGGTATGTTTGTAGAGACAGTCTGGAACAAAGCACAGTGTAAAAATATTCTCCATAAACAACTAACAGAGATATGATTCGGGGGGAGGAGGTGGGTGGAATGGGGTGGACACCATAGTACAACATTCAGAAAAAAACCTCCTGAAGCCTGGTAGTGATCAAAAGGACTTCTTCACAAATAGGCAAAACTGAGCACCTATATGTCAACTATAAAAGATGAGGTGGTCTAGTGGTTAGAATTCAGTGCGCTCACCGCCAGGGACCTGGGTTGAAATCCCGGTCAGGGAAGCTTTGTTGTGACCTAGTCTTAGGGAATCCTGCTCTGACAGGGGAGTTGGACTAGATGATCTTTTGAGGTCCCTTCCAACTCCCAATATGCTGACCAGGTAATACTCTTTTTCATACTGACAATCTGCATTCTGTGTGAAGTAAAAAAATTATAGGTGTAGTATACGCCTACTGTAGTATAGATGTTGCTGTTTGACACCAAGAACTGAAAAGACTGTGCTGTGTTTGCTGGAAATCTTAGCTAATGTTTTGCTAGTGCTAATACTTCCATGTGCTGGTCCTCCTGGGCAACACCTCAAAGTACTTGCATTTCATCACTAAAAAATTTTAGTCTTGTTAGAAATCATTGGGATTTGAATTTTTGAGAGTAGTTTTTGGGTTTTGGAGGGTTTTGTTTGGGGTTTTGGGGTGGTTTTTTTTTTGTTTGTTTCCAGGTTCCACCAATTACTACCTTAAAGCAATACGTAAAACAAGGGGTTTAAGTTCTTTGGGCAGATATCCAAAAGGTATGTTGTCCGAAACATGGTAAACAAAGCATGACTCTATTTTGTGCCACAGAGACCTATATCATTTTGAAATAATCATTAAATTTTCCTGTTCCTCACATCTCCACTAAGGAAAAAAAAATGCAGTATTTTTCTACTTGGAAACATCACTTTACAGAGGCTGCTGTATTTATAGTTGTAAGTAAAATATCTTTGGTTGCTGTGTTTGCTAGACAGCCTATTCCCATATATTGTACCAGTATTATAACTTTAGAGAAGAGAGCCCTGTCAAGGACTGCTCCTAAGTGGGTGCATCAGATGCTACTTCTGTTCTCAAAGGGTCACCTGAGAAATATTTTAGAAGCAATGAGTTGTTATGTTGTTTAATATTTAAACTCCTCTAATTCAACCACTAGAAGAAAACAAGTACAGAGATTTTTGCCACTAACATTCACAGAGGGGGTGGGATTAAAGATGTTGCCCTTCTGTGTCTATATACTTCATACATGAATACGATGATAAACTAGAGATGTATATTCTCATAAGAGCAGATGGTATCTGTCCATAGTGCAGGCAGCCTGTGAAAGCCAAAAAGCTTCTGAAACTCTTCCAAGAATAACGACTTGTTCCCCAAGAAAAACTTTTTCAGGATGCAGTTACCAGACAGAATTCAACATTCTCTAAGAGAAGCTGTTTGAGCAAAGGCAGTTATTACATGCTATAACATTTTGAAAATTAAATTGATGGATTCCTTTCACGTCTGGAGCAGACACTAATGGAAACTCTTGTGAATGTGCTGAGACCTTTTGAACAAGCCACCAGAGAGCAAACTGCTGAAACAGCAGTTAAGCCAAGTCATACGACCAGTTCTTATTTTGTGATTATTGATGCGTGACTCCTCTCCTCCTCACCACCCCTGAAGTCATCCAACATGGAATCTTATTTGTTGCCAAAACAATTAGGGGAGAGAAAAGAGATGGTGCAGAGTATTTAAACCATTTCTCAGGTTTAGAAAAAAGTCTCCATTTTTATGGAAGTTTGCTTCTAAATCTCTTTGTTTGAATAAAATACAGTAAACTTTGTATTAGAGCTAACAAGACATTTAAGTGACCAAGGATATTTGAAGCATAGCGGAACATTCATATTCCTTTGGTTACCACTATTTCCATAAATTCATTCTGAAACATTACTCAGGAGGATGAGCAGGCAAAAGTTTATTTGTTAAAGCAAGGAAAAGAAAAAACTGTGGACTTTTGCTGTCCTTTGCCTTTTCTCGCTCGTTGAGCCCAGCTTAAAGCAAAAATCAGATACTCATCTGCTGGGTTTTCAAATAAACCATCTGGCTAACTAATATGATAATTAAGTGTCTTGAATTCCATCCCATTAATTTGTTATTTAAACCAATAATGACAACACTTCAGTGACTGAAGGTTTTTTCAGGGTTTTTTTGGGGGGAGGGGAGAAGGGTTTTGTTGTTTTGTTGGGTTTTTTAACTTCTATATGGGTTATGTTTAAACGTCAAACTCTGAGTGGCAAGGCTGTCAGACTATTCAGTTTGAATTTCTGATATTCTTTTGTTAAAGTCACTTCAGATAGCATTAAATAACTGATTAGTCTTTAAACAAACAAACAAGAAAAAAAAAAGGCCTGCTATGGAGAGGACTTTTATTTCTGCACATATATTTACAAGTCCTTGATTTCACTGAATGGATAAGATACAGAGTTTTCTTATTGTATTGTTTGCAAACTGTTCATAAACTGCTTGTGCAGTGCAATTTTTAGTGTCCTTGTTCCACGTTCATGCTTGGGGATCTCTTGGAAGATACATATATCTCACTAAAATTCTGAATGTTTCCAGGAAAAATGGTGAAATTTTGAAGGCTTAAATTTGTTTTAATGCTATATACATATTGTGGAGTTATAATATTGTAGAGCACTGACCAAAAGTTAGGCCAGCTCTGTGTTGGAAGAATGCAACCATTAGTAACGTCTGTTAGTTACTTCAACACACATTCTTAAGAGATACATAAATATGTATTATTTCACAACTACTTTAGGAAGATTAGGTTTTATAATTCACTTGAAGTCAGGCTGAGGGAGAGGTGGTCCAAAAAGCGTATAAAAATATTGTAGTGATCTAGCCAGTTTACAGTCTGAAACAAAAATATAAAAAGAGATCACAAGAGATCACAAGAGTTTCAATAATAAGAGTAAATATTTTTCTTTTCTGTGGGTGGATATCCATATGGTGAGAAAAGGTATGAAAATCTCATATGTTTCATTCTTCAGCTATAGAAAAGTAGAAGAACAGATAAATCGAAGTAAACCAAAACCAATTTTTTTTCTAGGGAAAAGCCAAGTATTTATACCTTCCACATAATAACTGAATGCTCAAACCAAAGATGTCTATAGAATTAACTTCTTCTGTAGCCCAATAAATATTTAAGGTCAAGAGACATAAGTAAACATGCACCTGTCCAGGTCTTCAACTGCAGAGTTTCTCATACTGTCACTGGTAAGGGAGGCAGAAGACAGAATACCTGTGTGAGGTGGAACCAGGTGGACAATCTGCTCAGCCTGGTGGCCAAGGTGAAAGAGGAAGTGGAAAAGTTAAGGAGTGTGGGGGTATGAAAAGAGAAACAGACTGGTGGAGCCTCACTCTACCATCCCTGAGACAAATGCAGAGGATGGACGCTCAACAAGAAGCACCTACCTTCTCACCATCAGGCAGAAGGAAGGGACTGAAGAGTCCCTGCTTGGGCACAGTAACTAAATCCTCTGCTGGCTTCCCTCACCTTCCTCGGAGCCTTTATACAATAGGTATGAGGACCTGGAACTTGAGGGCCAGGCAAATGATAATGCAGATGTAAGTCTATCCAGGGGGTTGCCTAGGACAAGTTAGTCAACCCCACAAATTTCTTCTGTGAAGAAAAAAGAGATAATTACCATAGGTGACTCCCTTCTGAGAGGAAAAAAGGGCCAAATATACCAACTGTACCCATCCCACAGGGCACTTTGTTGTCTCCTTGGGACAGAACATCACTAGGAAACTCCCTGGTCTGTTATGGCCCTCTGAGTATTACCCACTATTGGCTGTTTAGGTTGGAAGAGATAAGGTTATGAAGTCCAAGGATGATCAAAAGGGACTCCACAGCACTGGGGCAATTGATTGAAGGAACAGGAGCTGCCAGTAAAATAACCACAATTCTTACTGATACAGCAAACGTAACTCTGAATACATGTTGATAACACGGGGTCTCTCAGAAGCGAGATGGAACCAAATTAAGATGTATTATCTAGGGAAACACACCATGTAACAGTGTATGCTTTAGTCCTAAACTGAATAGTTATCATATGTTGCCAACAACCCTTTTGCTCTTCTATGGAGTAGGTCTGGGATTTAACATCTTGAGATCAGCTTAATCTGAAACATAAGTGTTTTGTTTTATTTCACATGTGTGTTCTGCATTTCCTAGTTTCCAAGAGCTGGGACCATAATGATATTATGCTCTGATGAGAGAAATATGGAAATCATTGTTGCGGTACACCTAGAGAAAGAATATGAGACCTACAATAAAAATATGTATATTCTCTTTTATGGTTATTATTTTGTGTGCAGGCTAGCGTTTCTGTTAAGATGAGAAAGTGAAAGATTTCCCTGTTGGGCATGACAATGTCCACCCCCTCCAAAGAAAAAAGTTTTAATAGCTTAACTGAATATTAAGTAAAATTTACAGCAAAGGTTGAAGCAGTCTGAAATAATAAACCCTCAACATGTGTCTATCTCCTACCATAGGAATGCTATGAAGGACGTTTCTGTCACAAAGGTTTGGATCATTTAGATTTTTGTAGGTCTTTGTGTCCGGATCTGTTTAAATCTAGCATTTTCAGACAAAGGACTGAAAGACTTTTCCAGATGAAAGGATAATTTATAGCATTATTTTATCAAAGCGGAATCAAAATATATATTTAACTTAAAAAGCATATCATGTAAGAATGTCTTTTCAGTACTAGAATATAAGATATCCCATAATATTTTTTCTTTATGTAGAGCTACACTACCGTATAGTACAAACTAAAGTTCCTGTCATTACAATGTGGTATATGCAATTCTAACAGAATTGTTTGTCCAACACAATCTTTTTTCTAGTCAGAAACCTCCTAACTGCCATGATGATACTGTCTTCTCCAGCAAAAGAATTTCCCATGATCAGTGCTGCATGCCCAGAAGGGGTTTTCTTTTGTCTTGTCTGGTCATAAGGTTGTCTTACTGTGTGTGAAACTAGTTCAGTATGATAAACAAAGTCTCATCTGAAAACTGATGATGTAGCACTGTTGCCTCTTCCTAGTGTGCTGCTTCCTTTTCCTCAAGTCTCTGTTTTTAGATAAGTGAATTTGGAAAATTCATTTGAATGATAAATAGCCTGGAAAGGAAATCCAGAAAAGACACTTGCTGTCTTTTCTAGCAAGTATCAAACATCTTTTATGTATTTTAACTTTTGCTTTTGCATGGAGACTTCATTCTACCCTAATGAGGATTCAGGGAAATTTACTGGATGTATTTGAGCATGCTCACTGATGTTGGGAAGTAATGACAAGTTATCTAAAACCTTCTATTTGAACTATCTACAGTTTTCTGCAGTCTTCACAAGACTGCAAATATAAAATTCACTTTCATTATAAGTCATGTAATAAGTCTGGGAAAGACATTAAATTCTACTGTATAATTAGTATCATACTTACAGTCTCTCTGCTGCTATTCTAAATAGAACACTAAAGAGTTGGGGGAAACAAAAATAAACCCTGGTATCATCCTGCATAAACTGAATGAAGGAAAAGTTTCAATTCCTTGTTAGTGCAGAAGAATGAAGGGTATGAGAAGACACTAGGTGGTCACCTGCTGTTCTGCTTGAGAGGGTGTACCTTGTTCTTTGCTCGGTGTTTACCAAACACACAGATGCAGAGTAGCAGCCACACAGCCTCACCTTCACCAGAAAGGGAAATATTTAATGGAAGAAATGTGCAATGTTACCAGCTCTTCTTTCATCCTTTATTTTTCCAGGTTTTATAGGGTATCAAGGCAGGGAATTGATTCTAACTTGCATAGATGAAGTTAGACAGGTAGATCAGACTTACTTCATGGAAAGGGAAGGAGGAACATATTTGTCTATGTTAGTGATGAAGTCAAAGTACGACAGTTTTTACCCTCTCCTTTGCATAGACTGTTCCAAAATCAATCTTCTTAGTTATGCACTGAGGTACAAATAGGGTAGAAGCTGACTCTTACACATTGTTCAGGATTTCTCACCCACTAGATGAGTTGTTTAAAAGCTGTGCATTTTCAAATTTTTTAAGGAATTGAATAAACTTTTTTCCCTTGCCCTGAAAATTCGGGGCTTTTTTACTTTTTTTTTTTTCCCCCGCTAATTGAATTGACTGTTTGCCTCAGTGACATATTTTCTGAAACTTTCAACCTCTACAATGGAAATCCTTATGCAGCCTGCACTGCTGTGCAGCTGTCATGACCTCTACTGAAAGACTAGTACATAAAGTGTACATTGTTTATCAGTAATAAGTATAGAGATTAACTTGGTCTACCCAAAAATACACTCCTAAGTGATATTTGTCACATAAAAGTGATTTGTACTTTGTTCTTAGACAGATAGTTCTTAACCAGAGGAATAAGCTCTTTAGAGCACAGATCTGCTCTCAGAAACTATTCAGAAACATTCTTAATGTACAAAATTTCATAGACCACTACAAAAGCTGTGATTTAATCTTTCGTAATGGTGCTACCCAAAAGGAATTTCTTTTGCCACTGTGTTGCATGCTGTGTGAACATGTAAGTTTATTATTCAGGGAGCAGATATTTGAATTTCACTAAGCAAGTGGACTTGCATATTGTAAAAATGGAGCGAAAGTTACAGTTGTGTGTACAAAGGGTGTGGGTAGAGAAGGAAGTGTCAGATTGGTATCTTCTTTTCTGACTATTAAAATGGGTTTTTTCCTTTCATAATGTCAAGTGACTTGAAAGAATTCAATGACAAAAATGACTACCTTTGTGTTATTATATATACACACTTGTCAACATCTTTGTTCTGTGAAAAGAAATAGGAAACTGCTTGTCTGGTCTACCAGTGATGTGTGTCTTTTACCACAAAGAGGAGAGTCTGCAGTCAAACTTGTATTTTTTCTATCTCCTGTATTCTGGCCCTATGTTCAAACTACCTCTCCTTTTAGAAGGCAGCATAAATCTATCCCCTATAAATATTTCATTTATATTGTTATGAGAAAAGCAACCAAAATTAATCTTGGTTATTCTGAGTAGAGACTATATTTCAGCAAAAGAAAACAGTCCAAGACAGAAACATAACAAGGAGAATAGAACAGGGCTTTAATATCCATATGGTTTAGCTTGCTGAGAAACTAAGGAAAGCTTAATTTCTATCATCCTTTTACAAGTGTTTAAAACCTTTCTAACTTCTAAACTTTTCTAGCTTTAAAACCTTTTTAACTTTTCAACTATTCAAAACTTACAAGGAACTGCCTTGGCAGGGGATGAATAATTTATGTGATGGGATTCCATCTTCAGTTTCTGTGCTTCTAAAAGACATAAGTGTAATGTTATGAGTTGTAGCTCTTCCTTTTATCAAGGTTGTTTTGCATTGGTTAATAAGGCATTTTTAAGCAATTGTTTTTAAGCTATCTGTTTAAAAACAGCAAGGTTTTTGAGAATTGGAGTTTTTTAAGCTTGATTCTGCTTTGTGACTTGTCTGAATAGAACTGCTGTGCTGGAGTTATAAAAAAAAAAAAGAGGAAGTGGGTCTATAGAAGGTATTGTCAAGACGAAAAAAAATTGTGTGTGTGTAACTAGGGCAAGTTCATGATATACAGGTTAGAAACCCAAGCATGAGAAGGACCAACTGGGCTATCAAACTGACAATTGTGTAACAGGGAGTTAACCCAGGCAGGCTTGGGGGACATCTGCTGCTCCTCCTCTCAGAGGTTGCACAGCACTTCTAATACCCTGTAACAAGCTTAAACCCGTGATAAAAGATCTATGGTCGCAGTTACAATGTGCCACAGGAAGAAAACAGGAGACCTCAGAAGCTTTATTGGTATCACAGGGAACTTGCTAAGTGATATTTCCAGGTGTGCCTCAAATGCAAGGCAGGGTCTGTGCTAGATAGACCCACAGCCCAAACACTTCTGCTAGGGAAATGCCTTCCTGGCTGCAGTGTGACAATCTGCAAGGGCTTGAGCCAAGCATCACAGAAGCTTCAGAGATTTTTGTATCAGCCAAAGTGTTCTTTTCCTACTTCTAGCTATAGTTACATTGCCTCAGAAAAATACCCCAGTAGTTAGCTAATGTATATTGCTTTGGGGAAAGCACTCAGGGTAAGCAGATGATGGAAAGAAAAGCTGCTAGATCCTGCAATCCGTGAAACTGCTGAAGCAAGGAGGACAAATGTCCTTTGGAATACAAGTTTAATATGTATGTGCTTTTGAGCCATCTTGTTATCACCCTCACAGGGTATCCTAAAAACTGTGTGGCTTTAGAGAAATGCTCTGTATCTGCAGAGAGCTGCCTCTTGTGTGCTCTGTACCCCCTCTCACTGAGCATTTAGGTCACACACATGAGGCCTTCTGGATTTTGGTCACTGCAACCATGACATGTGAGACTAGAAAGAAATATAGAGAGGGTACTTCTCCTGTGTTTTGGTGAAGATCAAAGTCAATCCACATCTAACTTCAGCAGCTAGCTTCTTTTATGTTTGAATGAAATAAAAAACAGAATTCAAGAACACTTGTATCATTAGGACAGTCTCCTCATTAAACATTTCCCAAAATACTCTTGCAATAAAAAGCTAAAATAAATGTTTACTGAAAATTTGAGATATTTAAATATTAAGTATTTTCCCTTGTGAATATTTTAGAGAACAGCCAGTTTCTAAATAAATAATGGGTGACTAAATCAATTATCGAGGTGGTTATTAATCATACATATGTTAACAATATTGGCTTGTTCTAAGTATTACTTCGTTGAAGCTAGTATCTATTAGCCTGGCTTTAGGCTTTCTAAGCTACTCTGCCCTTTAAGGAAACATATGGTAAGGTCAAATACTAGGCCTTTATTAACAGCACCTTTGTAGCATTAACACTGAAGTTGAACACCTTCTTACACCTGACACTTTTCATTCCTACTTCCCTGTAACACCTTAAGAGTGAAAGGAGAATAGGCTCTGTGAGGAGAGCTGGCTGCACATCCCTGTTGCATTCTCATTACCACATGTTATCTGCATAGGTCTGAGCAAAACAAAAGCATATGAGGTTTTACTCCTTTCTCCTCAAAACACAGGCAGTTTTAATTTTCCCTTAAAAAGTTTGATTCATCTTTGATTGTTAAATCAAAACTTGTTTATTAACCAATGCGTGTTTGGTACATGCCTGTCTCTAGAGGCCTAGTTCTCTTTACCTCAGATACTTAACTTGAATGATCAGTGAATTCCCATGAATGATTCAAAGAATTTAATATAAACTGAAATTAGTTAAATGCCTAATTTTAAGCATAGCTAATTGAGTGACCCATTTCTTTTCTGCCTAAGATGTTTAAAGAGGCTTAATTTCAGTTTGATGGATGTGTTGCTGTTTCATCCAACTCTCTTAATCCACCCTTATATAAACCACAGTATTGGTGTATTTTTATGCAGAAGACTGAAACAGGAACTTCTATGTGTATACTCAGAGAATGAACATGAATTGGTAGCCTGAAAACTTTGAATCAGACTAGCTTACTAGTAATGTTCGTTGGGCCTGAAGAGGATGTAGCATCCTGCAGAAGCATGAAGGGGAAACATTCCTAATCCACAGTCTGACAGAGGGTGATGGAGTTGGTAGATGAAGGAGTTGCTTCTTCCTCTGTTTTGGTTCGGGTCCATATTTCAGTGTAGCAGCTCACAGGCTTTAATTCTCTCAGCTTCCATATGAATTGCTATATAACCCAATGGTTTTACCTTCAGATAGGAGGGTATTTTTATCACAATCTTAAACAATTAACCTTTCAGTTGCGCTGGAAAAGAACAGCAGTACCATTCTGTGATTCTTGTCCTAAATGTCCTATGTTCTCCCCACACCAGCTCACAAATTATATAAGCCTTAGACTCCAAAATGTCAGCTCTGAATCCAGACTTTCCCAGTGTGAGAGGCTTTCTCCATCTTGGATTTCAGCTCACTCACTCTAGAAACAGAGACCAAATGGTAAGATTTAAAAGGGATTGGACTTGAACATCACTCAATTGTAATTGTACAATAGGCTGTGACTGCTCTCCGGTTCTAAAGATAGTGATTCTTGAGCTTTGATGGAAATATCTTTGGAGAACAGTTATAGCTACTGTAGATCTACTGTGGTTCATTGCTTTCTATAGGATTTATACATGTTGCCTTATTTGAAGCTACGTTATCCAGAATGTGGTTTACACAAACAAGTTCTTCTATGAACAGCAGAGTTCAGTTTTATAGGCCCTATAATTCCAATGGATTTACATCCCATATCACTAAACTCCTTCTGCCCTTATCTCCTGTTTCCCTTCATTTTCCCTGCTACTTACATTGTTATCTCTGGTCCCTTTGCTACACTGCCATCTTAAACTTGCTGGGCTGAAAATAGTTTTGAAGAATTATTAATATATTTGGTAACTATGGGTGTAGTGTAAAAGATACTATGGGATTACACTTTAAAAATTTTAAAAGCTCATAAATGCCAAACAAACCTAAAATATACTTAAATTTTTTCTGTGGTTATAGATGTTTTTTTCCCCACAAGCTTTGAGGGGGTTGAAGTGCATCCAGACCTTAAATTATAGTAGGTCTCAGTAAACAAATTGGAGTTGTGAAAGCTGAGAAGATTGGAAAACTAAGCAGCACATAGCTCTGTCTGGCACCTAAGAGCAATGGCTGATTTAAAGAAAATGTCTACCTGTTTGTTGTGAGTGGTATTAAAGCACATTTCCTCATTCCTTACAATAAAGGGAGAGAAGTTAGCTTTGATATAAAAGGGCCAATACTTTTTTCAGCGTCAGTAATCTTTTACAAACCTTTTCTTCACTGTAATATAGCCATAAAATGATGGAAGTTTAAACTATATCTTGTTTGTATATTGTAGCTTAGGTTCGAGCAATGTTCTGGAAACCCTTAGGCTTATTTCAGAATGACTTGGGCTTCTTGTGCATGGAGACTTTTCCAGTCTCCCTGAGAGCAGACTTTTTAATCCCTGAGGTTTTTTTGTCCACTATGACTAAAATCAAGCTTTTTTTCCTTTTTTCTTCTCTGTTTAAGTTTATTCATTTCACATGTAAATGAAGACACCATTTTTTTCAAAGATAGTAAATACTAGCAATGTCAGTTAAGACTATAAGTGCAGTGAGAACAAGATCAGTTGAAAAATACCAGGAACAGATTTTGGTATAGCTTTTTATTTAAAACAAACAATCAAACAAAAAAAGACATCTTTATATGGAAAGTTTCTTCATACCACTACATTAAGAAAAAAATTGCTTTATTCTCATATTCTCTCTTTTTCCCTGAAGGCTTTGTGTTTATTATTTTATTCTCAGATACCTAAATTTAGTTTAGAATCAAGTACAGTAGCTCAGCAGAACACCACACATTAAGATCCACATTGAATTTCCCATGACAGACTTTACATTTGTTGAAGGCTTGGGGGCTATAGTTTTAACAGTCATCTCACTCACATTTAGGTTGAACACAGTTTGATGCATGTCTAGGAAATTTGTGTTTTGCTCACACAGGGAATGATTCAAGTTTACAGCTGTCGCAAACAGTATGCAGGACCTAATTCATAAATAAGCTGTCATTTACTATGTTCCCACAATAAAAACAGATTAGAATCACAAAGGGAAATTGGCAGGAAACATAAGAGTTTTAAAAAAAAAATCACATTAACATGAAATTTGGGTGAATATTTACCTTAAAAAATAGGGTATATAACCCTACCTCAACCTGTATTATTGCAATCGGACCTCACTTATGAAATTAGAACTCTCCACGTGAAAGGTATTATTTATGCTTAAAAATGCAATAATCCATCTACAACACTGTGAAAATAACTGTAATGTTAAAAATGTATTTGCCTAATTGTGATGTTCTTCCAGCATTTATGTCATCAATCTACTGTATAAGGAAGGTACTAAGAAATGCCCTTTCATAGCTAAAATGGGAATTTCTTAATAGAATCAGAGAATGCCCTGAGTTGGAAGGAACCCAGGAGGATCACTAAGTCCAACTTATGCCTATGTACAGGACAATACATCCCCAAAAATCCCACCCTAAATAAATAAAAACCCCACACACACATAAATACCCCTGCCTTTCTGAAGGTAGCTGATGCTATCTCCTAAGGCTGAGGTAAAAATATCAAGAATAAGATGTACTTTATAGCAGAAATGACTGTTTCAGCCTTCTGAGTGTAGCTTTCTTTGCCGATTTGGCCATAATACAGTATTATGCATTTATTTAGAGAAGTTTACTAACACAACATTTCAGATGGCGAAGTGACATTTCAAGTCTTTTCCAAGGATGAAAATAAGCATGAAGTGCTTATTGGTATAGAAATCCTGATGCACTGCAGTACTTTAAAAGCTATCATTTGATCCAATTTTATGTGGCAATACCCAGATATCAGAAAATACTAGGTGCGTTATTCAGATATATTTGAACCAGAGTTAGATATATACACATAATATAAAACTAATTAAGCTTGCACTTACTCAAAAGTAAGAAAGTGTAATGATTTAATATCGGAAAATGTTGTATGGGGTTAGACAGTATTTTTAATGAAGTTAATAAAATTATAGACAATGTTAGAAGGAAAATATTTATTTAGTACTAGTATTTCTGATTGTGCATTTTGGAGCCCTTTTACTGGAAAGTTGTCCCCCAAAAGACCATTTCTGTTTGTCTGATCTTATATGTTCATTTTCACTTCTCCTTATCTGGGTGGTAATTTCTGATGATAGTGGGCATGTCATTATGCTTTATTTCTAAGTCTTAGTTTCTAATTTAGGTTCACAACAACAGCATGAATGCAGTTCCCCCATTTCCCTTCTTTTAGTGTCACTTCCCTTAGCTTACACTTTGAGAAAACTTGCTTTCCCTGAAAGTCTCTTCCAGTCAGAGCTTTAAAGGTACAAAGGTGTCTCCTCAGTATGTGAACTTGTCTTTTTCTGTTATGCTTAAATTTGCCTGTCTTTCCAGTGGGACTGCAAGCATATCTGCGGTATCACAGGTGCTTAGGTATCCGCTGGCTCAAATCTCAAGGGATATATATGCCCAAGTTTATACCAACTGTTGGGTAAGAGCAGTTAGATACTAATCTGATAATTATTAGTGCAACATAAGAACTACAGTGCAAGATCGTCCGACTGGTAAAAACAGGTGCAGTTCATAATGATCTATTTTTTGTACAGGAATGCTCCATCTGTAAACCATTCCTGAATATCATGTGTCATACAGGGATTATTGTGTGGCATAGTTATTTAAAATCATAAATTACTGCATTTAAAATTAAACTAAATTCAGACAAGCTTTCATCTTTCAGAAATAAATATACAATATGTAGATACAATAAATATACAATATATATACAGTAAATATACAATATGTGAACCACCTGTCATTACATGATGCCAGCATACCATTTCTTAAAGACTACTAATATGCAAGCTATTGCCCTGAAACGTCCATCAGATAAGACCTTCAGTAAATAGGGTATCATTGCGACAAACAAGACTGAGGAATTGTTTCAGACAATTAAAACTGCACCACACAATAGATCGTTCGTGTATGTAACTTCACTTCCAGTTCAGTTGTCTCTGTGTACAGATCACTCAAGTGCTCTTATCTAGTTTTCTCCAAGCTTGTTCTGACAAGTTTGAATAGTGGTGGTTTGTTCTGAAGCAGCCAGTCCTTCTAACAAGGCAAAGAATTGGTCTTTTGTCAGTGCGTAGCAAGTGCAACAAAGGCTCTCTTCTGAACAGCCTGATTTGGTGGCTGTTTTTCAGCAGAACTGATGGCTGCATTTCCAAACTGTGAAAACTTAACTCTGCTAGCATGACTGGAGCTTCATTTTTTTTCTCATGTGCTCAGTGTCAAAAAAAGCTCACAGTTTAAGTTGTTGCTATTTTAGAAGAGCTCATTTCATTATTATAGTTGGCTTTTAAAGACTACAAAAGCCTTATTTTCTCGGTATCCATAGTCATACTTGGTTTTATTGGGCATTTAGGGGAAATACTATACTATTTTCTGAAACGTTTTCAAATATTTAACAAACACTTGTGGTCATAGTTTATTCTTAATTCTCAAAAGCTCTCTAATTTATATTTTATTATTCAAAGAGAAACATGGGGAAGTGGCAGTTGATTATACTAAGTTACTGAGATTTATTTTGGTTTATTCTATTTTAATCAGCTTTAATATAATATTTAATAATATTTTTCCTGTATATTTTATATCTATATTGAAATTGTAATTCTCATCTCTTTAGATTGCTATTATCATACTGATGCATTCCTACATCAGAAATTGTCTCTACCTCATTTTAGTATGTAAACAATGAGTGATTTTACTTACAGGTAGACATATGAAATTTTCTCTGTTCCTAGAAGTCTTCAGCCCTTCTGAAAGATCTTGATATACCTCATGAAACACTATCAGGTATAACACTTGTTATACCTGATATTGTATGGGGAAACTATTTATGGAGTAATTGTGTTTCAAAAAAAAAAAAAAGGCAATAGTGATAATGGTCCACTGTACTCCTTGAATCAATAATTCCTTTAAAGTTTGGAAGATGTGGAATGTAAAAGTATTACACAGGAAAGCAGAAAGACAATGCAGCTGTATAGGAAAAAAAGAAATCGGTTTTGATGTAATTGTTTTCAGTTAGAAAAAGTATCTTAACAGAGAGACAATATTTCTATTTCACATTTATGTAATTGTTTAATTGAACCTCTCTCTTGACCTACTAACCACACCCCTTCTAATACACCAAAAATCCCATTGGCCCTCCTGGCCACAAGAGCACACTGCTGGCTCATGGTCATCCTTCTGTCCACCAGGACCCCCAGGTCTCTTTCTCCTTCACTGCTCTCCAACAGGTCAGTCCCCAACCTATACTGATGCATGGGGTTGGTCTTTCCCAGGTGCCAAATTCAACACTTGGCCTTATTGAATTTCATTAAATTTCTTACTGCCCAACTCTCCAGCCTGTCTAAGTCTCACTGAATGGCAGCACAACCCTTCAGTGTTGTCAGCAGGATTACAGCTTCTGGTTTGTTGTCTTTATGTAGACAGAAAGCATGCTTCTTTTTGTTACCATCCATTTTTCTTCCTTGTGCTTTTTTTCACATCTACTTAAGTGAACTATTTCAGGTCAACACAAAGTTTGCTGGGTGGTCAGTTATCAATAAAAAGGTTGTTTGAACATTGTTCCAGAGGGGATTTCTTGGGGGAAAGGTTCATTCACAGATACAGAGGGCAATATTTGGTGAAACTGAACAGAGAAATCATTAGCGTACCTAGACAACGAAAACAATCCCTAAAGGGAGGAAGAAAATTGACCACTGACTTCCTGTAGTAAATTTGGTATCAAAACCCAAGTCCTTCCCTCCCCAAGTTAAAATGTGACATTGACTTGCCCTTATTTAACCTGGCTTCACACAGTGAATGTAATGGAGCTTTCTGAAAGACGATTTATCTTTAACAAACAACATTTCATAAACAGACTGTACTGTGTCAAGTATCAAAGGCAGAAATGCATTTTCCCACTTGGAAGCTTGTACGCTTATCCCACCATTGTGAATGGTAGGTGCACACTCAAGGCATGTGGTGAGGAACAGAGGAGATGTCCTTTAGTCCTCTTCATTAGCATGCAGGTTCAAGTCATACTACTGGGTATGTTGACAGAATGTTTGTCTTGAGGTAGCTGTGCACCAAGACAAGGATCCATGTTACGTCAAGGCGTACTGTAATGAGTAGAAAGTGTTATGAAACAAAAAACCAATTAATCTGTTTGTTCTTCAGACATAGCAATTACCGGGATGCAAACCTGGGACTTGATTTTTATTTACTTTTTTTTCCTTCCCTAGTTTATCAGATTGCACCACTGCTAATGAGGAAGTTATATTTAAGAGAGAAAAATGGAATTACTCAGCACCTTACAAGGCTATTTGTCATAGCAGGTGTTAGGTTTAATGATGTATTTTATTTGAATTAGAGTTTATATGCAAACTGACACAGTATAAAAAGTAAGAACATAAACATTTATCCAAATTTGTTTCATAATACCCTTGTGCAATGTAAACACAGTGTATGGCTATGCTTTTAATTAAAATGACCATTGTTATTTCCCCACTCCTATGTATTCTTCCTCACTTAAATGCATCTGTCATCTTCATCTCACTATAAAATACATGATTCCCAGGAATTTTTCTGTCCTGCAAACATAGTCCGTACGGGTTGACTGGTTAAAGAACAATACGTGGCAGGATGCATACTGTTTGAATTACATAGTTTGAGCATATTAATTACCTACAAGAAAAGTCTTGTCTCTGGAGTGTGCATCTGCTAACATTTGATCTTGGGGTTTCTTTCCTCTCATTTGTTTTAGCATTTAATTGATTCTTGCATTTTCTTTTAATAAGAGACTTACCGAAATTTTCTTGCAGCAAATCAATTGTTTTAATACAGAAAATACTTTTCAAAATGGAATAGAAATTTTATAATGAAAATCCAGACTCCTGCTTTGTGGTTGTAGCTAAGGTATTTGATTTTAATAAGGCAAACTTCATGGATATTTTTCAAATACAGGGTTATTCCTGGTCACATTTTTAATTCCAGAGTTTCTAGTAGACAATTTATGTAGACTGCTTTTCTTTGTTCCTCCATTTAGAATAGTATTGTAAGAGCAAATACTTGAAGAAAGTGTCTACCCAAGAAGAAGATAAAGCTATAGTTATTTAGCTCTTATTATGTGATAAATTTCATGTTATGGCTATATACAGCCCACGAGTTGTTGTAGAGGGCTGTCCTGCTATTCTGCAGTGTCAGTGCCTGCTTCACAGGCTCTGTCACCAAACGGAAGGCAGAGAGCTGTTTCAGTCCCAGCAGGTAAGCTGTTGGATAAGAATCAGGTTAACAACCTAAACTAGTTTTACTGGACCGAGGAAGTGGGGAAACACAGCCTAGGAGATAGTGATGAAGACTATATGGATTAATAGATAGCAAGATAGAAAAAATACTAACTCAAAAAGACAGATGCTCTTTATGTCCTGAGAGCTTAACTGACCATCTACTGAGAAATGTAATGTCACTGCTCCTAGGCTGTGCAGTTGGATCATGCCAGTAACCACAAGGACTGCAGTGCTGGGAGTTCTACACATGTAGAACATCTTGGATTCTGTGTAACTTCACTCTGCCCTGGTGAGGCCACATCTGGAATATTGTGTCCAGTTCTGGGCCCCTCAGTTTAAGAAGGATAGGGAACTGCTGGAAAGAGTTCAGCATAGAGCCACCAAGATGATGAAGGGGCTGGAGCATCTTCCTTATGAGGAAAGGCTGAGAGAGCTGGGGCTCTTTAGCTTGGAGAAGAGGAAACTAAGGGGTCACCTCATTTATGGCTATAAATATGTAAAGAGTGGGTGTCAGGAGGGATAGGGTCAGGCTCTTCCCAGTGGAGCCCAGTGACAGGACAAGGGGCAGTGATTGTAAGCTGAAGCATGGGAGGTTCCGTGTGAATACACGTAGAAATGTTTTTCCCAGTTCAGGTGCCAGAGCACTGGAACAGACTGCCCAGAGAGGTTGTGGAGTCTCCTTCTCTGGAGGTATTCAAAACCCATCTGGACGCGCTTCTGTGTGACCTGGTGTAGGGAATCCTGCTGTGGCAGGGGGGTTGGACTAGATGATCTTTTGAGGTCCTTCCAACTCCTAACATTCTATGATCCTGTGGAAAAAAAAGAAAAAAAAAAGAAGCTTTATAGGAACTGAAATTCTGGGAAATTTTCAGTTTACACTGTATTTAGTATGGGAATTGCCCACGAAATAACACTGAGGCACATCTGTGTATGCACAGGCACAGGATCTAGCTCCAGGGTCTTAATAGGTCTCTACATCTGACAGTGATCCTGAAAGCACATGGGCATTTTCTTCGCTCCAATGGCTGCAGAAATAATCTACTATCACCATTCTGTCTCCAAGAAGTGAAACCTTTGTATAGGCACATACAGTTTGTATCTTCCTGCTTCTTTACCTGCCTATATTTGTCTTCTGCACTGCCACAGTATCAATATGACATCTGATGTTTCTAGTCAAGTAACAGTTCTGGGGATAACAGCTCTCCCTAAGATAACCCCTCTGACAACCAGCCCCAGACCTCTGGCACAGTGATGAGGGCTTCCGCAAGCCTGAGCCTACAAACCTTCCCTCTCCCTTACAGTGGAGAGAAAATCAGAGGAACCTGGTTCATGTTTTTTCTGATTTCATTCCTACACCTGCAGATATTTTTACCAGCTCAGTGGATTCTTTATATGATCTTAGCTGAAGCTGCAGTCCTTACACAGTTTTCCAGTAAAAAACAAGTGGTTGATTCTGATTGTACAAGGGTAAAAGAGATATTTCTATTGGTGTTATGCATTACCTTTTTTTTCAGTTTGTGACTTAAAAAGGTACTGGCTCTTAAAAAAAACAGCTTTACTTTTGACCTAAAGAAATAGAGATTGGTGTGGCAAAGGTCACCTTTGTCTTCTAAATGTGAGGTGGGAAAGTCCCTTTGTTGCTCTGTTTTTGAAGAGTCTTTATACTTTTGTTTCAGTTCATGGCCAACTACAAAATGACATAGAACAGGAGGAAAGATAGCTTTCACTAGTTGGTGGTTTGGGTACATGTTTTTTTATACTATAATAAAACAAGTTTTACCTCAAGAAAGCTCAAGTTAAGGGTTAGAAACAGTACAGATTTTTGACAGATAATCACATTTCTTAAACCTCCTACAGAAAACTGTACTGGAAATTTTACCAGGGTACATTCCTAACCTATTATTTTTCTATATATGGTCCATTCAAAGATTCCCTATTGTGGGCAAATGTTGATATTTGAGGGTGACAATGACACAGATAAAGTGGTGTATAGTGACTTTGTCTATACTTTGGAATATGAATTCTTTGGATCTATTTCTGCTCTGTTGTATCCTTTTTTCTTATTACATGCTGTTATCACCAAGAAAGGTACTGCTGCATCTTGTTCAGACAGCAGAATCACAGGAATTTTGCAGCTTGGTCTCTGATTTTGGTATGTTTTTAACCAAATTTGCAGCTTTGGGACCTGGTTATAAACATGTCAGCAGAAACTTACAAGAAACTTTACCTATTATGTGATTTTGTTGCCCAGTAGTGAATACAGCAAATTAAATCCAAAGGCCCTGAAGGCCTGCTAGCTAGCGCTGATGGTCCAAAGCTCACACCATCGGTACTCAAAGTAAAAGAGATGTCTAATAAGGAACTACACACCATGTTTGGAGGGGTCAGACACTCAGTCCTTAGAAAGGAAAGGTGTATATTTACAGAGAAGGGGAAAAAAAAATAAAAAGCCAGACTTTTCATACATTCTTAGTTTTTGGTATTTTATACATAGTCTTAGTTACATGCTGAATCTATCTGAATGATTTACAGGATGACTAATAAGGAGTAAATAATTAAATAAATATGCAATTACAGTATTTAAGAAGGGATTGAAATACTGGAAAGGTGGCATTTCCAGAAGATGCAGTTATTCAATATTTCTCTTTATAAAGCCTCTTACTGAGCATCAGCTGCAATCTGATTTGTCCAATGGAAATATTTTAGTGTAAACCATAATTATTTTGTCAGATGAATTTATATGTCTTGCACTGAAATATGTTTGTTTGGAATATCATTGTTCGGTTATATTTCATATTTGGACAATAAGAAATATTTAAACAACACCTTTGAATTAAAAAAGTGTTAATTTGAATATGTTTATTATTAGATACCTCATATATTAGACACAATAATGGCTGAGTTTATTTTCCAGACAAATAAGTAAAAAATAAAAAAAACCCCAACACTCCTTTTCATGTCAAGTGTAATTAATAATATTTTTTATTATTATTATTGTTCTTACAGCCCCTCAAGGCAATCAGGCTAGGATTCTGTCTGATGTTCATTTGTTTGTGTTTAAGACATTAAGCAAAGAAGTGAATATGATAGAGAATCATATTTCAAAACTATGAATGTATTCCCACTTTGTGAATCAAAGACCTTCTAACAGTGCCTTTACTTGTCAAAATAAAATACGTATTTTAACATTTCTATGATGTATATCCTCTTCCAACCCATATTTAAAATGTCAATTGCCTAGCACAAATTGAGAACATCCATATAAAACCAGACTTTGTCTACATGTTTGGAATTGTTACACAGGCTTTTTTACTTTAAAAAAGCATACATTGAAAAGAAGGCTTAACAGTTTTGCTTTAGTGTGGGTATTAAAAATCACAAGTATTTCTTAAATACTGAAAATTTCATCAGTTCTTTTAACTATAGTAAGCTTTACAGCTCTGTTGACAAGTTCATGTTTTATCAGCGTTGCACTACTCTGTTGCTCAGCGTTCTGTATGAGTATGTTGTATGGAGGATAAATTTAACAGGGCGACCACAGGTCATGGGTAGCCACACAGCTATGTCTTCGTGGTATATTATATTCCAAAGACTTTATGAAACAATATTATGACTGCAAATTTCCTCAATTTCAGAACATTCTTTAAACCAAATTACTGTTATTATCTTGAGTTAGTGTATTTTGGGCTCTCAGGAGTGTCTTGTCTTCAGCCACAGAACTTTAGGATTTATCCCTTCTAAATAAATATTCTGATGTTTCTTCCTTTAGAAGCCCACAGAGATGTACACAGAAAACCAAGCAGAGAGTGTAGGAGAAAACTCAGAGCATTATTTATCAATGACATATTGGTATTCATTTCAGCCAACCTGCAAATGTCACTAATTTGGTGGAAAGAACAGTATAGAAAAATTTAGCAGGAACAGCACCAGGAAAGACCCTTTTATATAAAGAAAATGTCCTTAAAATCCTAAAACACCTTGCCAACACTTGAATAGAAATGATCTAGATCATTACTTCTCTGTATAAAACTTATCTTTTTACTAACCTGAGTGTATTTCTTGTATGTCAAAATGACAGCCGTTGGGTCAGCTCTCTGTAACATGCCAAAGCATAAAAGGATGTACAGTCTTCACTCAGAAAGCTGGCAAGAGGAACCATCAGATAGGAATTATAGAACATTTCCCTGCACGAGGGGACTGGAGTTAAGGGGGGGTATCGTTAGCCAGACCAGTATCTTCTCACCCATCTAATGCTGACAGCAAGCCTGCTGCAGAGAGCCTCTGAGGGCACCGTTTGGGAATTCACAGATCCAATACTCCAAAGAATCTTTTATGTCAGGATAACATGTTTTTGTTTATTCACCAAAGAATATATTTGATCAAAGATCTCATGGCTTATCTGTCTCAATATTTTTGTCATTGATTACACAATGTCTGTATTTTCTAGGTCACTTACGTATTATGCTTATATATGAGCATGTCAAATAAATGTATTCACTAATGTATGTTTAATGTGAATGCATCTGAACTATTGTTCTAACAATGAATATTTTTTACTCCTTAATATGTTCCACTCAAATCTATTTGAAAATTAACATCTTATTTTGATGTTATCCATAATCCCAAATACTATGAGCAGAAATAGCAGGTTTAAAAAAACACTACTTTTACAGTTAAGCCTTATATTCTGATGGATGTTTTTCACTAATTAACTCATTTTAGTTGTTTTGTATCCCAAGATGCTCTGTATTCATCATTTATATGCTCTATTTAACTCTTTTCAGACAGAAGACAATATGAATATATACAAGCAAGCTCCTGCATATGTTACCCTAGTGAATTGCCCATTGTTTGATGAATGTGGTATCTGGAAAGTGACTATTGCAACTGAATACAAAATTCTTGTTCTCTTGTTTAAAATAAAAAAAAAAAATTGCACATTTTCCCAAATACCATGTTCCTAAAAGTGCTTTGATAAGTAGATGTTAATTCTTTTCCATAATTCAGCATGATTGCATTGAAGATTTTTTTTTTTCTTGGAACTATCTGTGTCCCTTAAGGGACAGCTGTGTTGGTGCTGGGGGTTCCTACAGCTTCGTGGCAGTCCAGCTACTAGACAAACACAGAGGATACCTGTGTGTTTCAAAAAACATAAAGTGTTCCTATAAGAATTTTTCCTTTCACACCTGGAGAAAAGAATGTTTCTGACATTCAGAATTGTAATGATTGTAGCAATGCCATCTCTGGTTACCAATGTTTGCACTGAGTTTTAATAAAGCGGAAGACTTTTTAATGCTCAAGATATTTGAAAACCTTGATCTCAAGAAACAAGTACACAACCTTAATACAGATTTAAAAATCTCAGCCCACTATGTAACAATATACAGTTTCACCTTGGGTGAAACACATTATTGAGTATAATATAATCTCCAAACATTTGGCTTTTCTTTTTATTGAGATCATTATCTGTGATTGTGTTTTTTCTGGCATGGATTTCTTGTGACTAGATGGATAAACTGCGAGTTCTCTCAGGACTTAATGTTTAACAGCCAGTTAAGTCAGAAAAGGGCAAGGGAAGAGTTCATAGTGCTTATGGAAACTATGGACTTGTATACTATAATGTTTTCAAAAATGCATTTTAAAAATCAAAGTGATGCAAGACTAAACTCTACTCTGAAATGCATCATAAATATCTGTGCCGTTCCCTTGGAGAACAGAGCATGTGCTAGCCTTTCTTGTTGTTGTTCAGTAACACGAGATGTTACAAAGTGCTTATGGTGCCACGTTGATTTTTAGTTTGACAAACATTTCCTGAAGTCACTACTATTAAATTTAGAGATGATACATAGACAGGGTGATTGGAGAACTGTTAAATCAAGTGGAATATTCAAATTTGGGGGTTTAGTTTCTTTTTGAACTACAGACTGGTTTAGGCTATGTGCCAAACTATGTTCACTCTTTCCGTATACTGTATGAGGTGAAAATATTATCGGTATGTAGTTTATGGCACTGAAAATAAGAGTTATAATTAAATTTCAGTTTCCATCAAAGCCTATCCTGAAGCTCCAGTTAGAAACAACTATACAGATTTACTTTACTAAAAAGGCAGTGCAAGACATAAGTAAAATATGATTCAGTGCCTACAAGAAGGTGGATGAGAATTATAAAACACCTCTATTCAGAAGTACTTTTTGAAAATGGATACTGAGAAGAAAGATCCCTGTGGCTGGAACAGAAATTAAAATAATTCCCAAAGCAAACACAGACATGAAACTTCAAAAGGCAAGTTTGAGTCTGCCTAGAAAAGGAAGTAAGAAAAAATGCTGTTTGGAGCAAGTATCTTTTAGAATTTTACCCCACACTGTATGAATGCACTGATACCCACAAGCACAAGTCTTTCATTCATTACTAAGCTCTGTTTCTATACATTAATTCATATTGTAAGACCGTATCGTGCAGTGAGAGTGTTTTTAATATATTGTTTTACAGCTTCACATTAATTTTCTAAATTTAGTAATCATCAATGAAGTAACATTTATGTCTTATTATTTTAGTGGAAATTTCTCTCTCTGATATTGTCATTAACATCAGTTTAATCTGCAGCCTGAACTTTGTGGTACAAACTTGGAAGGATGGTTTTTCTTCGGGAGACTTCAGCTTCAAATTAGAAATAAGACATTTATTAAAGAAGTTACAGAAGTAAGAGAAATTCTTTCTTCCTTTGGCATTTCTCCCTTTTTTTCCTTCATGCATTTTGTATTACCAATGTGCATTTCTTTTTCCAGCACCCATATTTTGCCAGTATGTTAAAAAGCATTCATCTTGCTAAGATTTGTTACATACTCAAGTTTTATTGTAATTGACAGTTGAGCGAAGAATTGTCCCTTGAGTTGAGCATTTTCTTTTCTGTAGAAATGTTTACTACCTTGTCCTGGTAACCTCTGCCAGTGAGAACAGAATGGAAAAAAAAGGATGGGTGACGTTTTCATTGCAGAAACACTGCAAGGAGACCAAAGATTAGGATAGACATTGGGCTAAGGATTATTCAGAGCTGAATTGCAAGCTACCTTTGTTCCTGGATAATATTAGCTATTAAATGTAGGAAAGCCTTCCTTTTCCCTGGAAGTGTTCCAAGGCATTCATAAAGTGAACCATAATTTCTAAATGAGATTTATCATACAGATCAAAAATTTGGTGAATTTTGACTATGTTTAAAGCTCAACACAGTATTTCAGGCTGCTTTATCCCAAGTAAGGATTTACCAGCTTAGCATTTATTAGCATTCAAGTTTCAAACTTTGAGCTTTTTGCAAAGCTAATTATATACTGCACTATGTTATACAGCTTATGTAATTTTGGATGTTTTAACTGATCCGAAAAGGGATGCATATTGGACATGGTGAGTTCAAACCATTTTGCCTGAGGAGATATCATTATAGCCTAATTTTTGTAGTTAGCTAGGTACAGTGACTACAACAGTAATGAGAGACAGCAGAAAAGGACTGGCTGTTCCCAGGTGCTCCCTAAGGTTTCCTTTCCTGGCATCACTGTCTAAGAGAGATTTGAGTCTTGTGTAAAATGTGGCCTTATGCAAGGACTTTGGCTCTTCTGTATTCACTGAAAGCCAGTAGAGGAGGTTGCAGGTATTCCTCTACTTTTTAATTTTTTAATTCCTTATAGTTATTGCCTAACAACTAAACCACAGAGGAAAGGCACCTGCTGAAAGCATCCTTTTTTCACGGGAAGCATTCAATATCTTTAAGAACTGATGCTTTCCTGGATGATTTAGCATTGTCAGCTTGCTTTCACTGATATTTCCTGACTGTTTCATCTACATTATTCCTCTAGTTGTCATTGGTGTCAAAAGACAAATAAGACAACTGATTCAAAGGTCAGGGACATCATTTCAGATTTGATGAGTCAGTGACAACAGGGCTCAGAGAAGTAGCCCTTGGCAAGTTTAAAAATAGTGACAGTTTTGATGTTGAAATGGTTACAGGCAGCTATGAAGGAGACTTCTGTCTGCGTAGAAAGAGAAATAGTGAACTAAAACTTCTGGTGATGATACATGCAAAAGTTTTTACTAGAGCCAATACTGGTCCTTAGTTTTCATCCCTGAAAAGTTATGAAGGTTTGACATGTATGTTACTGTTGCTCCTATGAATGGGTCATGCTCACCAGCAGGTGGTAGGAAGCAGGTCCCGTAGAACTGAATCTCACTGCTTATATGATGCAAAGGGATAGAGCCTTTCTCAAACATACCCCTCTTGCCCAAATATATCCCTAGTGCAGGTGGTCCTGCACAACTGGGATACAAGCTGCTACTTATATGGCGTCAACAGTGTATTTTTTTAACTCCCAAAGCAAGGAAGAAACCAGAGAATAACAATGAAATGTAAACCTATGTTAAAAAGGACCTGGCATTTAGATGATGAGGGTGTTATTAATAATTTTCCTCCTCAAACTGAAAGCACATCTAAAAATGAAAGTAATGAGCTGTATTAAGTCACACAACAATGTGTCCTATGTTGTGGGTCCTCAACTGGCAAAACTATGTGCACTGCTCCACACTCTGGCCTCTTCATTTATCATTTAATCACTAGAAAAGCTAGAGGAGTAATTCACATAAACCCCACATTTCTTACAGGGGAAAACACTGACTGTGTTATCTCCTTTAATTTGCAATAGGATTTCACTAAAAATGTCTACATTAAATTTCTTTCCTATTGACTCAACTATAGAGTTTAAAACAAAGAGGAAATCTTTGATAATATTAATAAAATCTTTCCTGCTTTATGCTTTGATTCTTGTCTACAGTAGAAAACTGGTCATGGAAAAAGTAGGTCACTGAAATAATTGCTGTGCTGAAAATAATATAGCCTGACAGTTTTGGGGTTGAGCTACTGTATGTCCATTGGGTTGTAGCAGGTTTGGAGTCTGTGTGTTAACATAGAGAAGGAAGTCTCTAGTATTTAAGATTACATACTTGTGCCTAATTTCCTATAAGAGGTGCTTCCTTGTCAGCTAGATGAGATGTGTTTTCATTTTCAAATCTAATTGCCAACTATGGATTTTTCTAAAAAGATAGTTTATGATTGTTCTTGCAAGTACTGAATTTTTTTACCAGATTCTGTTTATATATTTCCTTTCTGATCTTCTTTACTCTTGTTGCCTAGCTTTGTCCAATTTTTTAGTAATTAATTCCTCTAATTTTTGTTCAAACATAAGAAGATGGGTTTCTTCTTCAAGTAAATTTGCAATTCAACTATATAGCAGAGGTTTACCTTTAATAGAAAGAAACCAAACAAAGAACAAAACCAAAACAAAATTAAACAAAAATAAACAAAAATAACAAACAAACAAAAAAAGACAAAAGCATAGGGAAAGTGGAAAAGTGAATCCAAAGGACAACTGAAGGTTAGACTGGAAAATATTTGTTGCATTAGTTCTCAGCTGTTGCCTTATTTTATATACATGGTGCACCATGGGAAAAAAAAATCTGACTGCATGAAATGTTTTCCTGCATTTTGTGATCCCATGTCAAATATGTGCCATATAAAAAACCTCACAAAACACAAAAACAGTAACTCAAAGGAATGTTTTAAACATACTAGTAAACACACTTCTTTCTAAATCATTTACATAGGCCAAAATAAAGGTAAGAATAAGTTATGCCTTCCAGTAAAGATACATAAATCAACAGGAGAAAAAGGCTCTGCAAAACACAAGAATGAGCTCCAAATCATAGGTTTTGCTGAGGACAATATTAGAAAAAATAAAACATGATTGTAGTTTTAGATACAAAGCTACTGCTTCTTGTTCCACAATTCTATTTTTAGACAGCCAAAAGCTCTAGTGTGTTAAAAAGCCATTCCTCATGAATTATACATTTCTTCTTTTTCATTTGGCTACAGTGCCTTTGTCAAATGAGTCCTTAAAATACTGAAGATGTATATATGGTATGTTAAGATTTTTTGTTGACAGTATGCACATTGTCTGTTCATGTTTTCTGGCTTGTTTTGTATATTTATATGTTCACGAGATTATACACTTCCTTTGTGGCAGTGATTTTATTATTTTTTATTATTATGGTACCTTCAGGCAGATCTAGTGCATTGTTTCTGTCTATAAATTTTTTTTTAATTAAGAGTTTAGGAAAGTGGGTATCAAATTTAAAAGATAGCACATTTAATTTTTAAGGAATAGTAAGACAAAAATGTTCTTCAGTTAGCCTCCTGGCTGCCCTTACACCTCACAGAGAGATAAAAGAGACTGCTCTTGGTTGGTTGTCAGTGTTGGAGTAAACATTCTTGGCAGCTCTTGACAAGACCATGTTGCAAAATATTTTAGGCAACCATCTTAACTCTTGCATTCATGAACAAGAATGCAGCCTACTTATGCATGTGGGGAAGAATTTAGTTGCCACTTGGTATTTTATTTTTGAGACTGTATTACCAAATTTGTACATAATTTTCATGGTATGAAGATGTATACTGTAATCCTCAGCAGCCAATCAGCAAGCCAGTACTTTCTTCTGCTAGTTCCAAAACCTCACTAAGGTGTCCTACATGCTAATGAGATGTTTTCTGTATTAAAAACACAAAGGCAGAGTCAAGTAACCTTCAAAATAGCATATGTAATCTATTCCACTTTATCATAATCATAGATGATCTTTCGAGGTCTCTTCCAGCTCCTAACATTCTGTGATTCTGTGATCATGTTGTTTAATTGGTGGCATAATTCAGCTTCAAAGGATGGCTTTGCAGTGGTAAGTGGCATAATGTAGGATATGGACTCCATAATGTGTTGTATCAGGGTTGACGTGTCACATTTGGTTACTAATTTAGATTCTCTGTCTCATCCGTCTCTAAAGTGAGCATGAATGCCTTATTTCACTAAAATGTTCTGAGGGTAAATCATCTTTTGCAAAGCATCCAGGCACCCTCCTCCTGGAATTCAGATAAGAATCTATTGAGGATCAATTAATTGCAGAAAACAAGATGTTCTCTCCCATTGAGAGGACAAATTAACCCTCCTGACCTCTGCATCCTTTTCTTCTTAGCTAGTTCTATCATCTGATTCCTTTTCACAGACCTTCACGATCACTTGTCATCTGTTACCCTGAGTATTTTGGCTCTGCATTTCTCTACCCTTGAAAAGATACAGATTAAAAATAAATAAAGTGGCTTTTCTGCTTTTGAAAAGCTCAGTTCATTCTCGGTAGTTCAGCTCTGTCAAGTCAAAAGAAGTCAAAGTCAAGTCAAACTCCTCTTAGACTGCTGGATTTTTCTCATTTTTGTTGTTTGGTTGAATTTTTTGTTCTCTCATATTTGGGGTTGTGAGTGTTTGGTTGGTTTGGTTTGGTTTTCTATTTAGTAGGCAAAGTAATACTTCAGCGTCTTAAGTTAGCTGCAGCATCTAACTTTATGTTTCATCACCATACTAGTTTTCAGATCCAAACCTGCAGAACTTATTCAGGCTGAAAACCTGCTGAAATTAATTCCTACCTTGATTAGAACTGCAATTCCTGGTTTTGTTATCTTAAATGTTAAATTCTTTAGCATGGTCTTCTGTGGTATGATGTAACTTTAAATCATGACAGTGTGTATGGTATGCGGATGAGTAATGCTCAACAAAATGAGTCAGTGTAAGCCAACAGTCTCATAGCTGATGGAGGTATTTTACCCATGTTACAGTACTTCTGGTTTTCTTCTGTCAAAATATCTTTCTGATTCATGGCAATTATAAAAACTCAGAAGTTGTAAATTATTATTATTTTGACACACTTGTCTTTGATTCCTTCTTCTTAATCCTGTGGTTATTTTATTTTTTTTTCTGAACCATACTTTTGTTTGTCTCATATTTGCCATATTGCTAAAAATCTGAAATAAAATTGATTTGGACCTTACATGAGCTTTAGAAGAAAAACCAGCTGAAGTGGTGGGTGGTTTTTTCCCTGCTGCTCAGGGGCAGAGAGCAGGACTAGGTGGGGTACTACAGATTAGCCCTCTGCTCCCAGGGCAGGGAACTAGTGCATGTGTGGGTCATAGGAATGGGAGATCCTGTATTCCTCCTCCTGACCCTGAGCACCATGGGTACTGCACCACAACCAGAGCTTGAAATGAAAGCATAATATTGCCAAGTACAGCTGTTATGAGGAGAGGCTTAGGGAGCTGGGGGTCTTTAGCCTGGAGAAGAGGAGGCTGAGGGGAAACCTTATTGCTCTCTTCAGCTACTTGAAAGGTCATTCTAGGGAGGCAGGTGTTGGCCTCTTCTCGCTTGTGACTAGTGACAGGACTAGAGGGAATGGGCTCAAGCTGTGCCAGGGCAGGTTTAGATTAGATATTAGGAAGAATTTCTTTACTGAAAGAATGGTGAGGTATTGGAATAGGCTGCCCAGGGAGGTGGTGGAGTAACCATCCCTGGAGGTTTTTAAGAAGAGGATAGATGTGTTTCTTCAGGGGATGATTTAAGGATAAGAGTAGTGTAGGGCTATTGGTTGGACTAGATGATCTTGAGGGTCCTTTCCAACCGTAACAGTTCTGTGATTCTGTGTTTCTTTGAACACCAGTACAGGGTGTACCTTGGAGCCTGCGGTATGTGGGAGAAGGACCCTTCACCTTCCCCGACCCCAGGCATCCCTAAAGACTGCTAAAATTCTATTACAGCTACTATTAGTGGAAAGAAACTTCATCCATGTTTTATAACCTGGGAGAATAAATGTGAAAGTATAAATGACTCAAGGAGATGGGTAGAAGTTCATGCAGCTTCTTACTTTACTGAAAAAATTTAAATTATATATAACATTAGGAAACTGTGACCTTGATCTATCCTTATTTTCTTTGTAATAAATTGAGGATGATTTTCAAACGTGTTCAGTTGCTCATAGCAGTTTTAATATGACAGAATTAAAAATAATTTAAAAGGTGGTAGCAGGGCAAAGTGTAATGATATTTTAGAACATACTTGTGGCAAATACTGGTAGGACATAGCCGGTCTAAATATAGGAACTAGGATAGGAGGTTTCCATGCTCTATGTCAATGACATTGTTGCATTACAGAGTTAATAAAAATAATAAAGTAATTAATAATTTTACCTCTTTCAAATCAACAGCACGTATGGTTTGTGTTTATATTACATAATTCATGTTTTCACAGAATCACAGAATGTTAGGAGCTGGAAGGGACCTCGAAATATCATCTGGTCCAACCCCCCTGCCACAGCAGGATTCCCTAGACCAGGTCACACAGAAACATGTCCAGACGGGGTTTGAATATCTCCAGAGGAGGAGACTCCACAACATTTGACCTTCAAGTATCCACTAGCCTTAATATTATATGGCATAGATTAAAAAGTATGTTTAGATGATATAGAGAAACTATATTGGGTGTTTTTTCCAACCATTAATTGACCTAGTAAAAGATATTGCCTCTGCTCCAGCCTTACATGCTGCTATCCCTAGCCTATCACAGCTACACCAGTTCAGATAAACAAACTAACTTTTGACTTTTAAAACAGTGTTATCTTCATTCATTTTTTCATACACACTCATGCAGTAAGATTTCCCTTAAACTGATGAGTGATTATGTATGTCTATTATGAACGTGTACCAGAGCTCAATTTTCACTTCATATACTATGCATCTCCTTCTGTGTGTAGCCTAAAATGGAGGAAAAAGGACAAAAAAAAAAAGCACAAAAATAAGCTGAACATCTTTCTCTTACTTTGGGAAACTAACCTGCAAAACTTCCCAACCTGTAGCAAGATTATAATAATATAAAGCAAAAGTTTTTTCTTTCTCATGTACTTCATTTCAAAATATTTAAAGTATTCAAGTAAAAAAGATGACTTAAGAAATATCAGTCAGTGAGTTGATTGAGTAAGAAATGAAAGCTAGATAATATGTGGATAGTGCTAAGATAAATAAATTAATTAGATAATATTTCTGTAAAGTGAGAGACAGAGCTTTGGAGTCAGGAGAATAATTAAGATTACAATATAGTACTGACTGTTTTTTTATCTCAGTGCCTGTGATTTTGGTTTTTCCCAAGTCTTAACACTTGACACTATGATTGATTTGTAAGTATTTATAAGATATTTCTAGCCAAAATAGAAAGCATTATATCTCTTTTCCACTACAAATCTCTGAAAAGAGAGGGTTGTATGGTTTTCACGACAGTGTTCAAGCAGTGGTACCAGAAAACTCTTTCCAAAAAATAGACTGTCCCCAAGGCCCATCACTAAATTTGTCAAACATTGACTGGTCTGTTTGCACCACTACTGCTGCAATCAAGGGTCAGCACAACAGCAGGAAGAAACCTGTCATTTGAAAATGGAGTTGAAAGGGTTGAGAAGGTGAGGCCATGTGGAGGGAGATGAGTGGGACAACAGCACTCCAAGATGCTGCAATGCAGGGAATGAAGCTAATCCTTCCTGACGTGGTGGCAGAGGGGGAAGAACTGCCCTCCCCCACGATGGTGTATGCGTGAAGCTATCTGAAAACAGCACTAATGAAGAAAAGAAAAACTGAGGGCTCCGTTCACTCCTCCAGTTATGTATTTAAGTGCCTGTATTCAAACAGTTACATGAGAACCAAACACCTTAAGGGACAGCTGTATTGGTGCTGGGGGTTCCTACAGCTTCGTGGCAGTCCAGCTACTAGACAAACACAGAGGATCTAGCATTTTCCAAAATGATGCAGTTATCTGCACTGTGAAGAACTGAAAAGGCTGCAATAGTGAACAAGCAGTGTGAGAAGGCATACGTATATTAACACTGCAGGAACACCCTCAGTTTCCAGGACAGACACAAAAAGGTGTGCAATGGCTGCAGAGGCTGAGAAGGACTGACAGTGTTATAGTGTGTTGCTGCCTCTAAAAAATGATACCCAGGGTAACAGCAGTTGCAGAGATCATCCTGAATAGGTCACCTTTTGAGAGCTTAGAGTTGATTACAGTTTAACTTAGTACTTCATGCAAGTTTTAGTGGTTGGGTTGCCGGAATGAACATAGTATCACATGAACTCTCCTTAGTTCAAGCAAACCCATTTTGTCTTTAGTGGGTAAACAGGACAATGAGACAGCAAAAAACTTTTTTTTTTAATTTATTTTACTTAGGAAAAAATATCACAGAGATTTCAAACCACTGAATGTAGTCTGCTGTCAGCTTTATAATGCAGACTGATATTCCATAGTTCTTACCAATAAAAATAAAAATGAAACCAGAACATTAGTAATGTGTTGGAGATGCCATTTTAAAGTTATCTTTTAGAAAAAAATGCAAGTTTGGCTTGATTTAGATCTTGTTTTCATTTATCTTTGCTATGGAAGGACTAAGAACAACCTTCTTTTTTTAATATCATTGAAACAGTGCAGTAAATACCATGAAAAAGCAGATGTTATATAGCTTCATGAATAATTTTAGAGTGCAGACATGACCAAAGAGTTACTGCAATTTTCTTGCATGTGCCTTATAAGGAGAAGGAGATGTGCCATACCAGTCTGTTCTGGTAAGTTTGTATTCCTCTTGCCAGAGTGGTAGGAACAAGGTAAATCCAACTTGCTGAGCTGCATGGGGGTAAAGTTGAAGGAAAGGCCAGTGATGCCTCTATGCGTTCAACCCAGCATAGCTTGCAGGGTGCAAAGTTAGTTTCTCTTAACCTTGTAGTATGCTAGGACTATGCAAAGATTGCTTGTCTGTTATGACAAATAATCCAAGACTGAAAAAGTGACTTGCAATTAGACTTTCAAAGTAACCCAGAGAGTTTTAGACACTATCTTGAAACCTTTTTGAAAGTCTTCCTAACTACATTTAAAAGCAAAGCCATTTAGAAGTGGGTCAGTTATTTAGGTAGCATCACTTATGTCATGTCCCAAGTGCACAGAAGAGGTATTTTCTCTCAAAGAGTTTCTGGAAAAAGAAATGTACAAGTCATTGGAGAAGATGAAGCTGGTTTTGTTAAGAAAGAAGAGAAATTAGGAGCATGATTTGCAAGAGAGTCTGAATATGGGTTTCTAAGACTGTAGTAAATATAAAGCTGCAAGATTCATTGACGAAAATACAAGGACATGATTCCCTCCCATTTTACAAACACATTATCTGTAATGCTAACATGATTCCCAGCTGAAAGTCCTTGATCAAAGATTAAATTAATGGCTGTCCTGCAGTGATCAGTGCATTGCATTTTGGCATGTACTGAGAACACCAAAATTAGCTAACATTTAAATAAAATGAGCTGCAGAAATGCAATACTTGCAACAGCCAGGTTAGGTGGATGTTTGCTATAGTACTTGTAACTCTGTCCATCTGCTTGAAAATAACCAGCTACATCAAATTTACAGCAGACATCTCTCTATTACTTTGCTGACTAGCTGGCAATGTAGAAATAATTTGTAGAAGTAAGGGTAGCATCTTTTATACTAAAATTACCTATCTAATAGAACCTTAAGGAAAATCAGTAAAATGTAGTACACAGAAATAAATTGAGTAAATCAAAAACCATACATGAATTGCATAAAGGACATGCAGCTATATTTATATTGCAGAAAAGTCTTAGGTTAGTCCTCATTGTTTTAAGCAGTGAGTGAAAATATGACAAAACTCAAAATAATAACTTCTTGGCTTTACATGCAGAACTATACTACTTTCCCTCATTAACAAAAGAAAATGTAACAAGAGAGGAGTGTTTGATTAAGGCTTCTCAACAAAGAGCAAGTTTGGGGGTTAGCATAGAGTCTCTCAAAGTTTAGGTTAAGACCAGCAGTAGAAATACTAAAAGTTTCAGAAGTGTGACCAAATAGACAAACTAGAAAAGCTAATTTCCCTCTGGTTAGAAAAATGAACAGTGGAGAGGATTGCTGTTGCTGAGAGTACACCAGGCAGACACAGCCAGTCCTCCCCTACCCTGGCAGCTGTTCAGTGCCTTCTGGCTGGGAGTGCCCTCAGTAACTGCAGGTGTTTCACACCCTCCTGCTGGCATTGTATGGGGATAGCTGTGAAAATACTGTCTGAACCATAAGCAAGGCTGATATTTTGTGGTTTGCTATCTTGGAATTTTCTTTGAACCAAAAGCTCTAGAATACTCATGCTTAGGACAGTTGTGATTGGCATCAACAGCAGGTACCTGATACATTTAGACTTGCAAAATAACACCAGATGCTAACATTGTAGTGGGCAAAGGAAGAGGCGGGGAGTAGAAACAGGCAAATGTTTCTGAAAATTTTTAAAATGTTTCTTAGTTGGTTTTGGTTGGGTTTTTTCCCAAAAAAATCCCCGAATCCTCAAACCTATGAAGGAAGTGTAGATGCACTCTCTTTTAAACAGCTTTAAATAACAATGTTCATATTATGAATGAGGTACTTTAAGAAAAAAAGAGAAAAAGAGGACCAAAATGCCAAACATTCATTTCCTCTTTCTTTCATCACTTTTCTGGAAGGCATTATGTCAACTTTTCTTTGCCATGTTCTCACTTAAATAGCTCTGATGGCATGAGGGCCTCAAAAGTCCATCTAGACTTGCAGGGTGTGGGAGAAGGGTGGCCATAGAAGTGGTGATAGGGCTACATGTACAGCACAACTACACAGCCTATCAGCTGCTTAGCTGATGGTGCAATAAACTCAAGTGGTTATCCATGTGCTCCCAGTAACCAGGCAATAACACAGCACACGTTCATTAGGATTGTTTCCTTTGCCTGTGTAGGGCTGGTGAACATCTGCCACTGTGCCGGAGCGGAGAGCTGGGCTTCCTCCGCAGAACCTCACAGTACAGCTTGTGTAGACCATTGGACAAACTATTGTTGCTTCTGTAAAATTGATTAGAAAGCAGAGGCAGGTTGAGAGAGAATTTGATGGTTTTTGAGGGAAGGAGGGCTCTAAAGAGTTAAAATAGGTGTTGCACCAAGAAAAATGGGAAACAGATTGATAGTATGTGGGAGTTGATTTATTGTAACTTGCTAATACAAGCTGCTATTTAAATATCTTAGACGCATTGAAGGGGTGAAAAACCATAATGCCGGAGCATTCAATCCTGCACAGTTGCATTAAAACTTTGTAACAGCAGCAAGAAACTGCTCTTATATTCCAAACCTGCAACTAGCTTAATTTGAAATGCTGTTTAGAAGTGGTTTGCATGCTGATTATCTGGGTGTCAGTGATTTTTTTCTTATTCTGTGCTGTGATAATACATAATAAAAGGGTTATTTTCTTAGCAATCTTTAAGTTTGGTTATTGGGATGCTGGAGGCGGATGGTTCTTGGAGGAAGTCTGTCAGCCTCAGCATTTGTTTCCCTCTTGGTTTGTCAAAGCTATTCTTTTGACCTTCAAGGTGCAGAACAGGGCTCATCTATTCACTCAAGCTTTTGCCTGAGGAGAGGAGACTGAGGAAAATCAAGCCTGTTCTTGGATCACAGTGTATTTGGCTTGACGTTGTCAGTAAGCGTTATATATCACTGTAAATGTTTACTTTGCCTGTTGGTGAAGCACAATTTATAAGATGAAGGATATATACAAACAGTGTGGATATGTGTAAAGAGGAAGGCAGATAAATGGCACTAGGGCAGAACAAAGAAATGAAAGAAATTAAGTGTACTGTAATCGACCCCAATGCATCTGCACTAAGATAGACTTTGGCAATTATTTTAAGTGATTTTGGAGACCAAAATGTGTCTACTAAAATTGAAGACTGTAGGTGTTCAGTAAATTGCATTTTACATCTGTATGATGTATTTCAATTTAAAATACAGCACTGAAAGTTACGTGGTTGAAGTGGTATTTACAGAAGATTGATCTGCTCCTCCTTAGTATGTAGACTGCATTAAAAGTAAAAGCCAAGAAAAAACATGAGTAAAACCCTAGAGCCAAGGGACTGTGAGTCTTTGTTCTAACAGGTTTCTTCATGGCATGTCCCTGCTCACAGGCAGTAAAGCTCTTGAAACTTCTACATACAAGGCTGACTCCAGCTTTCCTGCACAGAAGTCCTCTATCAGCATCAGAAACAGAGCTATTGAGAGCCCAGGATCTATAAGTTAAGAAGCTTTTGGTAATGTTGTAGGATAAAAAGAGGTCTACCCATGACCAAGTCCATCTACTTGCATAGACACGCATTTGCATTTCAAAAGTTTGAACCAAGTAACTTTAACAGACGTGGTAGGTCATCATGTTTCTAATTCTCAAATTATCTTTAAATTTCAAGCTGTCTGGAATGTTTTGCCTGAGAACTTTTTGCCATAAAAGTTGGAGTTCAAATCAAAACCAGAAGTTTTGTTTAGTAAAAGTAATGATTCATATTTTAGATGGGAATTTTCTTTTAATTGTAAATTTTGTTCTTTTTCTGCTTGGAAATGAAGTAGCAAACAGCTAGATCAAAATAAACCAAAAGATTCCTGGAGAAAAAAATTAAAAATTACAAAAACCTCACATTTTTGAGCAGAAGGAGTTGCAATTTCTGACAAACTTTCTTCCAAATGCTTTATAAATCTGAAAGGAGGTATTGTGGAATTAAAGATGAAAAAAACAGGGGGGTTTCTGTTTCTACAAAATACTTCAAGAAGTATCTTCTTATTGTATGATTTTTTCACTGAGGTATGTACAGCAAAGGCTATATAGATCCAATGCTGTGCTTCACCCAGGGCAACAAGCCGCTCTGAACACACACTAGAGGCATGAAGTCTTACTGAATCTGAATGGCAATATCTTATGCCATCTTTGTACAGGTACCTATATAAGTGTTATGTTGTATTTGTAGTCACAGTGGCACGTGAGAAACCTCTGTCTCATCCCATCCAAGTCGAAGTGGTTACAACTGTGTGACTGCAGCTAACATAAAGTGATGCAAATGCTCCAATCCATTTACTATTACTCAGTGTAAAAATAGAGCAGGGCTGGATCAGACTACTGGCTAGACCATCTGAGTGTGGATTTAGGGAATGAGAGAGATTTTATGAGTTTGGGTAGCATTTTTTTTTTAATAATTCCTAGAGACTATAAAATCGGCTTAAATGTAAAATTTCTGAGAAATTATTGCTCTGAATAAATCTGATCAATATAAACTTTGCACTCAGCCCCCATCCAACACACTTGGTGAAAAAACATCTCTGAACATGCATTCAAATATTCTGAAAGTGCAGATCTGAACATTCCAGTTATTGCTAACATATAATGTTGTTTTAAAAATAATAATTTGCCATGAAATTCGGTAGGCAGTGTTAGGAAAGGAATTAGGAAATACAGTAAGTTAGAAATAGATTAGCTTAGGCTATTATAACCAACCTAAATTTTTTAAATGGCTGTTCAGTTTATCTCTCCTGCAGCTGTGTCAGACCTTGTAATAGGATTAGTCTCTTCCTTAAAAAGAAAAAAAAAGTATAAATTCCAGAACCATAGGTTGCTGGCAGGGAATAGCATTCCAGCTATCCCGCCCTAAGAGATGATGGCCAAAGAGGGGGCACCTATAAAGACTGAGTCAGACTGTGAACTCATTTCAGCATGATGAGGAGTGGTACATGGTGTCTGCATCGCACAACAGGCTGGTCCTGATTCTGCTTAGATCCAAATGCTGTTTCTGGAATAACTGTATAGCTCTGGGTTGGTCTGCATGAAAGCTACAGCAATCCTGTCTCCTTACAAAAGGGCCAGAAGGCATTCACTGTATGAAATAAAATAAAATAAATCCTATGCCTTGCCAGCTCTGACCTGACTAAGGACATAACTAACCACAAGTGCCCAGTAAACTGTAAATGTTAAGACAACACCAAAAGAATGGAAGTCCTGCAGTTTATCTTTTTGGTGATCTTATCTGTTAAATGATTGCAATGTTATTTCTGTATATTTGTCCAGTAAATGGGGCAACCTGGTTATAGAGCATCCTGACAGAGTTAGCACCCAGAACTGATGAATCAAAAATCTGTTAATACTGGTAATGAAAAAAACATAAAGAGATATAGGCTAAAGAGATATAGGCTTTGTGAGCAACAGTTGCAGAAATTGTTGTCTAGCAAATGGGAACCTCCCTGGGGTTCAGTTAGCTTGGTCTAGTAATCATTTATATCTTTGAGAAAGCCAACTCTATTTCTCAGTGATTGTTAACCGTACCAGAGTTTGCATCCTGGAAGCATGGAAAGCATGCAGCTCCTGTTGGAAGCACAGCATGCCCCTGCAGTGAATGCAGCAGTCTTCCCTGTACTTCTGAAGGGATCTACCAGGGTCACATGCAGAGCACTGAAAACAGTGCTGTCATTGCTCTTAGTGATTTATTTTTCTCCTGATTTAAGCGGGATTATGAATTGAGGTTAAATTGTACATCTCCTTAATCCCTATTGTAGGTGGTTTCAGGACAGATATGCATGTGTCAGGAATTCTTAGTGGAGTGCCTTTTTAGCATGGATGAGAGCAGAGGGGGCTGTGCCACATGACCTGCTCCAAAAACAAATTGAGAAGTGTTGAGTGTACTTGTTCCCTGGGATGACTTGGGTAACCCTCTGTAGATGTGGCACAGTTTTGTCTGCCAGGCCACCATGTCTTTGGGAGGCTGTTCTAAAGCATGATTAGCAAAAGCCATGGAGCTGTGCCATTTTTCAGTGTTTCTGCCCTAAGTAATAGAAGGACTTGAAGTAAATGCCAATTTATTTGAAAAATATTTGTACCCCCTGTATGACAATTCTTTAAATATATATTCATAAATAATCTATATTAAAATGTATGTGTTTATCATGTATGTATATTTTCATGTATGTATGCATACACACACAAATGTGTATGTGTTGCAGCTGTTACTCTTATTATTCTGATGGCTAGTCTGATTCCAGACATAACATGTACTGAGGGTCACAGTCTTGCTGTCAGGAACTGGTGTGTGTATGACTGAAACAGATGTTTTCATTAGGCCAGGGCAGCAACAAGGTGGTACTGGACCATAGCAAAAGAGGCTACAACACAATCATGTATTACTCTTACTCCTCTTTGTTAAGTGTTGAAACCTAGCATGGAATGTGCTTTGAAAGTTCTTTTGTGTTTTTTGTGTAATACACTATCTAGGGTCTTATAGATTAAGCACAACAATCTGGTTTTCAAATAGATGTTCTCCTGGATTTGTAAGTCAAATCATCCTTTCTCTCCATGCATACATGCAGAAAACACTGTTTTGGAGTAAGGTGCCTACTGATTTATGGTTTATCTTGTTTGCTAAGACATGAAACTACACCTTCCTCGAGCACATTTGCATTGGAGTGTGTTACTTCTAGTAAGAAAAGGACTGATAACATAGGTTTCCCTATTTCTGGGAAGTTCATTTTATAACCTGTCTTTCTAAAGTAAGAAGTGTTTGTCTTATGTTCATGTACAGTTTTAAATGAAAAAGCATAGAATCACAGAATATCCTGAGCTGGAAGGGACCCATAAGGATCATTAACTCCAGCTCCTATTTAGGTACAGGACAAACCTAAAGTCATTAAGTTGTGTTCCTAAGCGCAAAGTCCTATTGCGTCTTAAACTCCATAAGAGTTGGTGCCATGACAGCCCCACAGGGAGCCTTTTCCAATGCTCCACCACTGTCTGGGTAAAGAAGCTCTTCCTAACATTCAACCTGAATTTCCCCCGGCACAGCTTCATGCCATTCCCCCCTGTCCTGTCACTGGTCACTAGAGAGAAGAGGTCAGCACCCACCCCTCCCTCTCTGGTGAGGAAGTTATAAACTGTGATGAGGTCTCCCCTCAGTCTCCTCTTCTCCAGGCTGAACAGAACAAGTGATTTCAGCCTTTCCACATAAGTCTTCCCCTCCATGCCTTTTACTGTCTTTGTAGCCCTCCTCTGGACGGTCTCCAACAACTTCATAATCTCTCTTGTATTGTGATGCCCAAAACTGCACACGTTACTCCAGGTGAGGCTACACCAGAGCTGAGTAAAGTGGGACTAGCGCCTCTCTCAATCAGCTAGCAATGGAGTGCTTGACGCAACCCAGAACCCTGTTGGCCCTTTTGTTTACCAGTGTACACTGCTGACTCATATTCAACTTATCATCAATCAAAACACCCAGATCCCTCTCTGCAGTGCTGCTTTCCAGCCTCACATTCCCCAGTTGGCAGGTTGTTTTCAGATTGCCCCTACCCAAGTGCAGAACCAGGCACTTGCCCTTGTTGAACTTCATATGGTTTGTGACAGCCCAGTCATCTAATCTATTTAGATCTCTCTGAAGTGCCTCTCTGCCTTCACTGGAGTCAGCAGCACCTCCCAGCTGAGTATCATCTGCAAACTTACCTATTAGGCATTCAAGTCCTATATCCAAGTCATTTATAAAGACGTTAACGAGAACCAGCCCTAAGATGGATCCCTGTGGGACCCCACTTAACACTTGTCACCAGCCCGAAGTGTCTCCATTTACTAAAACCCTTTGAGGGTTAGTCCACATGATATTTGAAAATTTGATTTGATTTGAATATTGTCAGGGTTTGTTTGCTAGACAGAGGGCTACAGCACAGCTTTATTCCTTCAAATGTCATTAAAAAGGAGTTATTGAGACAGTAATGCTTATTTAAAAGTTTAAATGCCCCAATTTCATAAACAAACACGCTGGTATCCTTTTCCATTTCACTGTAGAAGCAATTGTTAATTGAAATCACTTTCCTCAGTGACCCTCAGGCAGACTTGATGCAATGCCTCCCTGATTTCTGATTGCAAGTCTAGAAGTCTAAAGCAACAAAAAATGTTTTATTTCCAGTCTTTGTTTTAATTTTGAAGTTAAGTGCTTCCAAAGTTGCCAGACAACAGTGCAATTGCCTTTTTAATTGCCTAATGTGAGAAATGTTTGCCAAGTGCCCTGGTAACTGAAGAAATACTGCAATTTACTGATTAGTAAAAGCATTCTGTAATTTAGTTTTATGTACCATACTGAGTTCCAGTCACCCAAGGAAAATGTCCTTTGACATGGCTTCTTTTACAATCCTTGATTATTTGAACGCAGCTATTTATCTGGATTTCAGATCTACTTATGTACAAATAAATGCTTTAACAACAACAACAACAACAAAAAAGCCCTTGCATGAGCAATATGCACAAATTCTATGGATATTTTGTGTGACTTGAACTGTATAATTGTACATTTAGTTCTAAAAATGAATGACTTACACAAGGGAATGATAGCCTGCAGCCATGGTTGAAAGTGCATATTTCTGTGAAATATTTAAATGTAAACCAGAGTTTTCCAAGAGAAAAATCATAGAATTGTAGAATCATTATGGTTGGAAAAGACCTCAAAGGTCATCAAGTCCAACCATCTACGCAACACCACCATGCCACTAACCCATGTCAAAGTGCAGTGTTTACATGGGGTTTTTGAACACCTCCAGGAGTGGTGACTCCACCGCTACCCTGAAAAGTCTGTTCCAATGTTAAACTACTCTTTCAGTGAAGACATTTTTCCTAATATTAAACCTGACCCTCCCCTGGTGCAACCTGAGGCTAATTTGCCTTCTATCGCTAGTTATCTGGGAGAAGAGATCAACTCCCACCTGCTCCAACCTCCTTTTAGGTAGCTGTAGAGCATGAGAACTCTCCAGAGTCTCCTCTTCTCAGACTAAGCAACCTCAGTTCCCTCAGCCGCTCCTCACAAGACTTGTGCTCTAGGCCATGTTATTTCTGATACAGATGCTGTTGGCCCTCTTGGCCACCTGGGCACAATGCTGGCTATTGTGAAGATTTATGTATTTTATAAGACCTGGAATTGCTGTATGTTTGCAGTAGACCTGAATGACATATGGATAACTGGAAGGTGTGCAGATTTTAGCAATGAAATGGATGTGTTTCAGCAGCAGTACCAAAAAGTAACACAACATAGACTGTCATTAGAAATCATTTGTTTTATTTCAGTTGTAATTACAAACAAGAAATGTTCAAAATGTTGAACATTTGGACAAGTCTTTGGAAAGGAGTGTCTTTATCAATTTTATTTTGCTCTAAAAGCAAAGGAAGTTGTAACAAAAAAAAAAAAATATCTGATATTCTCAGCCTATGGTCTGTATGGAAAAGAATTATCTTTACCTGGAGTCCTCAACAATTTGATACTTACCCTAGTTGAAACAGGAAATTAAAGTTATGATAATTTATCCTTACTCATCACTTTTGATTCACAGATATTAGCTAATTTCACAAAGACAGATTTTTTTTTTTTCATGTGGATGGGTTATCTGAATTCCAGCAAAGTTAATAGCCTAATTTTTCAAAGGTTTAAAGAACTGTAACTGCCAGTGAAACAAGTTTAATCTCCACTCTAGTATTTTTCCTAATAAGCTTTCAGTAACTGTTCTGTGGGATTGACAAAAGGAGGTGAGTAATGCACAACAGATGAATTTTTGGAGGGAGTCTGCCTAGGGTGTGTGTGAGGTTATATTGCTAGTCACAGTTCAATACTTATGGCCAGCTGTGGTTAGGATCTGCAAGATGCATGCCATGTTTTCTTTCCTGCTTTTATATAACACTAGAAACATTCCCTTTATACTCAGAGCTGGATGTTGCCTTCTCCTAGGCTCAGCCCTGAGGCGATGAGTTACTTTTGTGCAGAGTAGCAGCAGCAGTAAGGCTCTTCCTTACCCCAGTATAAGAAGGTCATTTTGAAGAGATTCATGTGGCATTATGGTACATCATGTGTGTTTTGAAAATGCCTCTCTGGAAGGACTGTCACTCTAGGCTAATCAGATGCTAATTAAGCTAATTACAAGGAAATGTATTTGGGAAGGCAAGGAAAACAAGTATTGGTAAAAAGTCAAAGTTATATGAACGTAACTGCTTAAGGTGTCACAGTATCTGAGAAGTGATTCTTTGTTATGAGTTTGAGTGATAACAATTTGGAAACTGTCACTTGTGAGCACAAGTTCAACTTTGCTAGTAATAAAATTGCATAACTAGAAGTTGCCATTTGACAGCATGGTCCAAATTCCTTATTACCTGGAAAATATATTCCTGAGCATGCATGGAATAGTTGTCAAAGTACTCTTGCTGGAAGCATGTGTATGATTTAGGTATCTGTAGCAAATACCAGCATAAACAAAGAGCATGCCCAGAAAAAACCTGCTTGTAAGAGTAGTATGAAATGTTTATGATTGGGTTATCATGGACTTTCAGACAGTCAAACTAGTGTGCCAGAGAATGTTGGAATTTCTTTCAAAAATTATAAATATCAATTTCCTGAGTTGATAAGCATTACATTTTCCATGGGAAATTCATAGTAATCTTCACCTTAATGCCTTATACAGGAACAGATCTTGGAACAAAATATCAGTGGTTTTTCTGATTATGAAATGGTTACTTGAGATACATATGAGTATAATAAAATCCTACCTAATGTTCATAAGTCTGTAATTGATCATGGGTTAAGTCATAAGGTAAAATATTGACCATGCTTGGGAAGTAGTTGGCAAAATTTTACTTTTCTGTCCCTAAACCCTCAAAGTTAGGAGAGAAAACCTTATACTGATTTAAAAAGAAACATATGGGGTAGGGGGAAAGTATTTAAATCCAGTAGAGGGATAATTCAGCAAATGAAAATAAATACAACTTGTAGAACATTTATAGGGGAAGAAAAAGAACTAGGAAAAAAAAGTCAGTTGTCATTAGAGAATGGTAACACATTAAGATTAAATGAACAAAACTGTTATATATAATTATTAGATGAAAAGGTAGTGTCCTTACTCCAGGGGGGAGCAGGTGTGTTCAATAAATATTTCTCTTCTATAACAAGGAAAGAGGTAGATGATACATTCATGGGATAAATTGATGAAATATTTTCAATTCTTGTGGTTTTTCAGGAGCATTTTTAAAATGCATCACCTAAATCAACATGTACAGAAGTTTCCCCCAAGCATTTTTGGAGATGTGTCTCATGAACATTTTGGACTGTTAACATTTACTCTTAATAAGTCTTGGAAAAATAGAATTTCCAGGGGCCTGGGGAAAAAAATGTTGTCCCATTGTTTAAAATGTTAAATGGGATTACTCAAGTAATTATAGGTCTTGCCAGTCTCACTTCAGGCATGGAGAAAATAGTGGAATGGTCTATGTGACTCTAATACAGGATGAAACAGTGATATTGTAAATAAGATTGCTTAACAGAGGATCAGAGAAATAACTTTTGTAAGACTAGTTAGTTTATTTGCAAGATTATATTAATACTATTGCTAATCTGTTTTATAAAGCTTTCAACTTAGACTGCCACAAAGGTTTGAAAATTCAAATTGACATGGCACGTATCAAATTAATTAAAACAGGTAAGTACAAAAATAGAAGTGTAACCAGGGAATCACCACAATGTTTGTTCCTAGTGTGAGCCACTGAACATCTGAATCTTAAGAGTCCCACTTCGTATTTCATCCAAGCCTATATGAGGTATCATGGGGTAGAGAATATAAATCCATTCTGAATCTGAAAGAAGAGGAAGATGGTGTTAAAACTGAGAGACTAGAAAGGGCAAGTTTGTTTTGTATCAGATGGAAATAAATTAGAATGTTCAACAAGTACGAGTTTCTTTACATGCCCTCCAGAGGGAAGCTTCTGTGAACTTTTAGAGACTCTCTCAAAGTGTATCAGCTAGAGCTAGTACATCTACAAATGCCTCAATCATCCTTCTTGCCCCTGTCAGTAGAGAAGCTAATTCGGAACTCTCTAAAGGTCCTGCAAATATCACCACCTTTGGACAATTACTTTACTTTCAGTTGTCAGTCCTTAAAACAACTTTGGATGCCCTGCTGCCGTACTTACAAAAAAAAGAAAAGGATTATTATGTTGACCAGGAGATGGCACCTGATTTTTCATTTCAGATGCCAAGGCAGAGCAGCTTTTAAATTCTATTTAAACTTGATAATTTGTAAGAGAGATTTTGGGTAAAATAAATAAAGCCCTAACTTTCCATGGACTAGTTCCTTGTGGTAAGCATGGTGAAGATGATCACTCACTCTGTGGAGGTACTACTTATATTTTTCCTGGATTGCTTTATAGAAGGCTGAAGCACTTCATAAAGTGTTTAGATCATAGTGCTAAACTATGCAAGTATTATGCAAGTCTTTCCTTTTTTCCCCTAAATCATGGGGTGCAATTTAGAAAACCACAGATTCTAGAACAACTTTCTGTGTTAGCTATGACATCCAAAAGCTAACTGAGACAAAATTTGAACTTGAATCCACAATGTTACATAAAGGAAGAGAAATGGAGTCATGCATAATAAGCCTTGGCAAACTTCACAGGTATTTTTGTCCCCCCCCCCACCGTCTCATCTAGGAGCGTGCTATTTTAGATTGGGGTTTGTTTACAGTAGTGCAACTTCATTCTTTATTAAAACATAGGAAGAATGTTAAAGTCCTATGCTTTGTATACTACAGTTTGTGTTGGGAATTTCCTTGTTTGTTGCCTATGGAGAGTGTACAAATTAGTTCAAGATGAAGAAATATACAGTAAAATACTCAATTGTGTCCTGTCTCATGAAGACACTGTAGTCTTTAATCTTAAATAAAATCCATTCAGACTTTTATTAGAGTTTTCCTCTGTATTTGAGGAGCACAACATAACCAAACCAATCTTGAGGCATTATGTACATTTGGCTTTAGTTTGGAGAAAGAACTATTGGTTTAAACTACAAACCCACATTTGGATATAGATAATTAACATCATTTTTATCTTGGCAAGATGGAGTTTCTCAAACATAAACAGGCTGCTTCTTAGTGTCTATTTGTCTTAAAATGCCTGCCTCATCCAATAGCTTAGGAATTCCAAGGACTGCAGAACTCATTTTCCAGTTGACTTCAGTTTCTGGTGTAGTTGTGGAAGAGAACTCTCTGATCCTTTTCTGAAATATTTAATTTATATCTTCTATCCATCCATGCATAATGATAACATTTTTGACATGTCTTATATAAGACACTTGCAATAAACCCTGCATTCACAGTTACATTTATGAACACCTTGGATTCTCTGTGGAACAGTTGCCTATGAAACTAATATCTAGAGATCACTCAAGTATTCTTATGCAGTCTTTCCTAGGTTTATTCTGCAGTTCATCTTAAGGACTCTAGTTCTGTGCAAGGGGGGGGGAGGTTTCAACCTGTAATTAGCTTTATTTTTTCATCTGAAGGAGCAAACATGAAATTAGGGAATTGTTTCATGACTTTATTAACAATGATTTTGCTGTTGCCATTGATTTCTAACATTCTATGATTCTGAAAGCACTTTAAAATAGTTTTCCATGACACTCGTGAAAAATGGAAAGTACAGGTGAGTTTTAGAACAAAGAAGTGTTGCCAAGAGCAGCAGAGCTCCCCACGCATTGTCACACCCACCTACCCATCCAGCCCTGCTTGTTATTGGCACCAGCAACCACACAGAGCACACACACAACTGGCAGTGCAAATCATGAAGCCTCAGCTCCAGGGTAAGCAGTACATCTGCATTGGGTAATATAGTTTATTTTCTAAAGGGGGGGAGGTTACCCATAATGCTTCATCTGATTTTAACACTGATTATGAGCTTTATCACTCGATAGTGTCAAAAGACTTTTGCTGTTGATTTTTACTGCTTGTTGCCAGGGAATATGGCTATGTCTGTTAGGCTTCAGCAGCATGGCATTCAGGAGGTGGCTTGCCCTATCTGACTGACCGAGCAGCATCTATGGTGAAGACACTTGTATAGATCTTAGTGGCACTGGCTTAGCATCCAGAATAGGTAAACACAGCTAACACTGAAGCTCAAATTGCCTTGTTTCTGACACAGTGGAAGTTGAAACTATGAGTTACAATCCAGTCTCGCAATAACACTCTGGGTATGGTGTTAGACTTCGCGTGAAAGCTCTGAGAACATCACCGAGGTCACAATGTAGCATGTGCTACATTTCTATAGCTGCCAACCGTGTCCTTCCAAGAGCACAGTAAGAAAGGCATTGCCTTCTGTCATGTCCTAACATTACAGGATACATGCATTTTATTACCTTACTGAAGTCAGCCACAAAACATTCCTTGAATTTAACTGGACCGGGATTTCATCTCTTGCATATTTTTAATTTTTGGATGCAAGATATTTAGGTATTCTTTAGCCATTTTGTCTTGCCCATAATATATCCTACTAGGTCTGGAGACACATCAAATGTGGTTTATTGTACTCATTAGGTACATCTATAGGCTATGTGTCTCTGTCTGGTAGTTGGAGGTGATGGTATAGCCCATTTGGAATTATAAAATTTTGTTGCTCTTTGCTCTGAATTTTTAAGACTCCTCAGGAAGGATTTGGTGTAAGAAAGAGGATTAGACAAAAATAATGTACTTAATCTCAAAGCAGGAAAATACAATTTATGCCACTGCAATAGTTAGCTCATTGAACTGAAGACGCTGAATTTTTATGACATATAAGTTCTTGTTGCTGTAACATATTTAAAAGATTACTTTGAAATGGAACAAGATACTTATAAAAAAACAGGTTAAACAAGATTTTCAAATGTACATACCTGCAAGGCATGTGAGACTAGTTAACAAATAAGCCATTTATTTAACTACATTTCATTCACCAATATTTTTTTTTCCTAGAAAGTTTGAAATAACTTCCCCATTTTACTATATTCTTTTTAGTATTAATATTCCTGGAAAAATTTTGTGCTTGTTAGTACTGCTTGCAAAGTCATTACAGGCTGTAGGATTTTGTAGGGTTGTGCAGTCCCAAATTTGGTTTGCTATAAGCCAGACTCATCGATTTAATAGTGACATACCACAAATCATACTTTAGTTATGCTCGTATTTTTCTAAGTGTTTTTTTTTGAAAGGCAGTAAGTATACATTTTTTCCTGCTGTCTTTTTTCCCCTGAGAGGTTAGTTTTGTACTACAGTGCAATGTATTAAAAAAACCCTCAAACATTTGCACATAAATGCTGATGCCAAAATATATTTTGTATTCTAAATTGCTCTCTCAAATAATTGTGTTTAAGCAGTAATACAGATGTCCATTATGACAAAAACTTAAAGCTGAAGCTTTACTGTATCTTTCTGCATTTAAGCTTGTACCATTATACCTTAAGGAAATTCAGAAGTATATGTTATCTGATTTTCATCCTTTTCGATCAGGAGCTTATCATTACAGTCTGAACTGACCTGCTTGGTTATTCAAATGCCTGATCTTTCATTGCCCTGTAGTTAGAGCTGTTATATGGGAAGAATTAAGTGCTTAAATACTGAGTGCACAGTGCTGAATATATCTGCTTTTTGGTTAGCATGTGACATTTTTTGCATGTACAAAATAATTCATGCTCTGTTAACTTTTTCAGGTTGACTGTATTATCTCTTGCGATATGTTTTACTGTCAGTTTAATGTAGGCATATGCTTTGGGGTTTTTTTATGCTTCAGTTTAACTTGTGGTCAATGATTATGCCAAGATTAAGTCTCACTTGGAAAAAAAAAAAAATTGTGCACAATGGATTTGCTGGTTATGTGTCCAGTATGTTCCTGTGAAAGAACTATATGGGATCCTCTGTAGGTACCATCTGTAGAGTCTGCATTTTCAGAACTTGTGTCCCCTACTGTAATTTCACATTAAACAGAAGAGGATTGTGCAATAGAAATTCAGACAGGAAAATTTATTTGATCATGTCTGATCACTATAAAACAAATCCACTCTGTATGTCATTTTTCCAGTATTTTTGCAGTGATTGGGACTGTTTGGAAAAGAGATTAAGCTCAGGCCAACGTCTAGTCAAAAATCTATGTTTTAATATGAAATGCTACCCTGCCAAACTCCAACACCAAAAGTGTTCTACTGACATCACTGGAAAAATCTAGCTAACCTACATCCTTTATAATACGAAGAACTGGCTCTACCAGTGCAGACACATGTGCCAGGAGCCCCAGCTGGACTAATAGTGCAGATGCAGTAGAACTCTGCACAGGTGTAGGAGGGCTGGAGCACAGATTTTCTGACTTCCAGCAGCCCAGGCATAAGATTTCCAGAAATTAAATAGGCCACAGATTAGAAGTAGAGCAGTGATTGCAATGATCACTTTATGATATATGTGTATACAAAGTAGATTTGTAAGAGATAGTTGATGTCACTTTAAATATAGCAAGAATTACATAAATCTGTGCTATATTTTTATTGAAGGACTATACTGGGACCTAAGGTCCAAGTTATTTTGAAGTCAACATTTCTAGAAAAACTAGAAATTTTATAATTCAAATTAAAATAAATAGTGAATTCTGAGAAGAAGCTGTTTAGTTTTATGGCAAAAAATAAAGCTCATTAGACAGACCTTCCAATAACATTTCTATATTACATGACAGTTCTGCCCCACTGATCCTTAAATGGGTGGTCACAGAGATGTTATTGGAGAAATTGTTAAAGTTTTAGTGAATGCGCTGAGAGAGAATAAGAGCAACATACTTTCCCTCTTAATGCTTCCCTCTGTAGTTTTTATATTACTGCACCATAAAATTAAACATTTCCCATATGGAGAAAGAGAGATCCAAGCTGTCTTTCAGATGATCAAACCACTTGAAATTTGAAGCTATGGGATAATCATTAACTAACTCCACAGGGAGGAAGATATTCATTCTCATTTTAACTTCTGTTACAGTGTCCATTTTGGACATGACCAAAATTCCAAGTAGCAAAGATTCAGGTATGCAGAATATGACAATCATAAAAACAGCCAAAATGAAAATGAAACTGCAAAATGCTATGCCTGTCCAGTCTTCTCTTATATCCAGGCACTAATAGCCTCTTCCAAAGTAAAAGCTTACTTAGATTAAAAAAGACTGGGAGTCTCACTTGTAATACTTCATTGAAAGACAGTCTTGAGTATTCTTCTGAAATGCAGAGTGCTTAATAACCTGCCTCGACAGTGAATGCTGTCAAATATTTATGCTTCCTTCCTTCCAATGTTTATTCAGAATGCATTTTTGTACAGCTGGGAAGGTTGTTAGGAGCTGATGACTGGGACTGCAGAATGACAGATATTCTTAAAGGGGAAGAAATGAAAACTTTCCTTACAGAAGATGCAGATGTTGATGTAGATTGTGATGTGTGGTGTGAATTAGTGATGAGTAAAGCAGCATCCATGCAAGATGAAAGACTAAATCATAGTGAAGAGGATTCCTCAGTGAATGAATGCCTTGGAAGGAAAGCACCACTTAGGAGCCCAGATTTAACCAACTTGAAACACAGACGCAGAAAGAATTAAATTATTGACTAAGAAGCTTATAAAGACATGGGATGGAAGAAGGGGGGACCTTTTGAAAGTACAGTGCTAACTTTTTAATGATTTGCTCATTAGATTGAGTACACTTCAGTGACAACTGCAGTCAGGTGTCTTTTTCATGTAAATTGTTCTGATCATTTCTAACAGACTAAAATAATTTTAATTAGCAAATAGATAAATAGTGTAGATTAAGGTAGTTAAAGATGCTCTCCAAAATGCTTTCTTTCAGAATTTGTCATTTCCATTTTCCTTATAGAGGATAAGTCTTTGCTCTCAGCAATTATACTGCATAATTCACTTTTCTTCATATTTTAAAATAGCTGTGCAAATATGACGTAATCTCCCAGCATCCCTGTGAGCCAGATAACGTTGCCTTTCACATTTCATAGATGGAGACACAGGACAAAATAGTGGGTTCTTTCTATATAGTAACTCAAGGAGTAGAGCAAAACCAGCATCTCTTAACCACATGATTTCAGCTATTTTCTGTCAAACAGATACTATTCTGCATGTTAAAAGAACTTCTCTAATCTGCTTACCGTCTATACTGCACAGCAATTTTCAGACTGCCTTAGTGATATAGAAAAATAAGACCTTAGTATCACATTATTATATTTCAATTTCTTTCCAAAAGAAAAAAAAAAGCTCATTTAGGCTATACCAAAAGAAAGATCACCTTCAGATCCACATGCCTATTTTCTTCCTGTTAGATTCCTTACATTTTTTTAAACAAGAATAATGAAGGTACAAGCCTCCATTCTGTATTCTCAAGGTGAAAATAAAGACTGTAATGCCAAGTTCCTGAAATACCTCCACACCACTCTTAAACAAGCCAATGGGCACTTACATTGCAGAGGCCTTGCAAACTCAGACCTTACAAAACCAAGAGATCTCATGCCAAACTGGAAAGCTGGTGCTTTTCAAATGTTAGTTTAAAATTCTCTGGAAAGTGTCAGGGAGCCTAGAAAGGGAAAATAATTTTAAAAAAAATTAAAATACTGTACAAAGCATTATAGAATTGCAGGAACCAGATTGCACTTCCAAAAGAGTCTCTCACCTGGATCACTGGTGATTGAATACCCAGGAGGGGCAAACTGGGACAAGTTCTCTTGTTGTATAAAGAAATAAGTTGCTGCTGGCAAGATATTGTGGCTTGAATGTCAGAAAAAAGTTGCAGACAGACCAACTCTTAATGAAAAATTAGCAAGTGAAATTGATGGTGAAAATTACTAGAAATAATTAACTTGTGATATGGTTTCTTGAAATCAGAAAATTATTCTTGCATAGCAGGAGGAACCCAGATTCTCTGTTAACTTAGAACTTGTTTTGGAAGAACAGCTTTTAAGTTAAAATAAAGCAAAATCCTTTCCTGACACTAGTAAAATTCCATTCTATTTACCTTTCTAAACTGCAGTCAAGTCTAAAACTGTATACAAATCATACAATGACTGAGAAAGTATATAATATGATTCAGACTATAACCTTCCTAGCAGCTTGGTCATATTATCCAGTAAAGCACTGGTCCCACTATAACTTCTGTAAATGCTGACGAATTTCACCCCAGATGGAATTTTAAAAAGGGCTATAAGTAAGTTTTAAAAATAATATGGGAACAAGTAGAACATCTCAGGGTGTTTTGGATGTCCTCTAAAATTCAGGTATAAATGATTGTTTTTGTTTTGAGACTACAAAGAAAATGTCCACACAGTGAAAACCTTCCTGAAGCACTTGCATAATCTTTCTTATGCCCTTAGTTTCCCCTTCTTATTTCAATACACTCCTCCTCCCACACCACACTAAATAGCCTTCATGGATTACAAGGGGATCAACAGTGGAAACAATAACTCATGCTAGAGCAATTTGAATTCAAACCCATCAAATACTCTGAGGAACACTAGTGGCACTGGCAGCCTCTTGCTCTGCAGTTTCCCACTCATACTGCCTTGCACAGCTGGAAAGTAAGACAGGAAATTTCAGCAAAGCATTAGGGCCCAACTCTCGTTTTCTCTAACTTAATTTTACACCACTGTAGAAAAATAAATACTCGTTCCATATAGAGTCCCCTAGAGAGTTAGAGGATGAAGTTTGTGAGAGTGAAGGGTTTAGTATTGAAGTTTAGTATTGTGTCAGTCTAACTGTACAAGTGTGTTGTGTGTGTATATTAGTATAAGCAGTGGCAATAAAGAAAATTTTTGGCTAGGATTTCTGGAGATTTAGCAAACTAAGAGGGGGATATTTCTAGTCCCAAAATGGAGATATCATTGCAGTTTTGCTGCTGCTTATTTTCAGATAATCAAATTGCTTTTTGGTTGCTTTCTTGTAGTTTCATTTTCGCTATCAATCTTTAAAGCTGAGATGTTTGATCTGCTGCAGTAGAAAGAGCTGACCTTCTCAATGCCCCAGAAAAGACATTTTGATTTTCTACTGTCAAGTGACTGGAATATGATCTTCTGATGTCAGTCTTCTTTTCTTTAATTAACTGAAAACTTCATCCTGTAATTGCTATTTCTTTAACACTTTCTTTTTCTGATTTCTCACCCTAACACTCAGTAATTCCAAAATGCTTTTGGAGTAAGCAATAAAAGAACTTATTTTCACATTTGAATGCAATATTTGTTCCTATAGCAGCATACTTTCTGGGTAAGAAATTGCTGTATTCATTCATTTCTAATTCCATTAATTTCATTACTAAAGTAATCTAATGATGGTTTTATCTTTTATTATAATCTGCCTTTAGAAGCTTATAGCAGCTAGTTCTGCAGCATCTTGCTCTCTGATTCAGAGTTTGTTGTTATTATTTCTTAGTAACTATACTGGTAAAAGAATTTCTGTGTTGTCTCCAGAAACAATTAATGTTGACTTCTAATGAAACATGAGCTGTGAGCTTTCACAACACCATACAACTGATCACACTGTCCACCACAGTAGGATACCTTTTCAGCAAAGCTTGTCAGGAGACACCTGGTTGACAATACTGGAAAAAGGGAGGAGGTCTGGAAGCTTCCTGGCTAATTTTGCTCCCCCCAGGAATATCCTGGAAGGGTATCCCTTTAAAAGTGATTATTTCTTAATTTTTATGACAAATAACAAAAGCTACTGCACCTTTCCTCCCTGTGAATGCTGTGCAAGTTTTATAGCTCATTTTAGTTCTTCCTGTCTGTTGTTTGAAGGTCTGGGTAGAGCTTCTGTCTCGTTTAAAATTTGTGATGCTTGCAATGCAGTAGACATTTGAACCTCAAAGGTCTGTGAATATGTTGCAGCCTCTGTTCTCACCCTCAGATTCTCCCATGCCTTCCCTGTGTGAACTGTACGCTGAGTGCAGAACCATGTCATGTGCAACAAAAGTTCTAAAAAAAAAAATCTAGATATTTATATTGTAAAAGTAGCATGCAGAAAAAGGGAAAATAAAAACCCAAACCAAAACAAATTGAGGTGCCAGCAAAACTCAATCATCTTCTCTTCACCTTAGAAGAAAACTAGCTAACGTGGGAAGGGCAAAGATGCATTTCCTGTAAAGTTAACCTCCCCTCTGAAAAATTACACATACCTGTGTTTTGTGAACAACAACATTAAAGAAACAAAAAATGCAGGGATCATTGTACTAGGAATTAATGAAAGCAAAACAGAGCAGGGAGGAGAAGGAGGTATATTTCCTTATAAAAACCCTCTCTCCCCCAACCCACTCTAGAGGAAGCACTGCATCAAAACTTTGTCAGCTGTGCTTTCCATCCAATACTCTGCCTCGGATATCCTAACTTACATTCAGATTACGTTTCCAGAGGAACAAAGAGTGTACCAAGTAGTGTGAATGAAAGCCACTGCATTACGTCTCAAATTCAGTACTTTATTTTTAAGTTATTTTGCTTGATGTACATTGGCTATTTTTGTCTGAGATATGTTGATTTCATGCTTAAATAATTCAGCAAACTCTCTGTTGATGTTGCTGCAAATTGTACTGTTGCCAAAACCTCATGGAACTCCACTGTTAGTGCCCACGTGGGAAACCTATAATGCTGCTCTGAATGGTCTGCAATTCATTCTGCTCCATTCATTGGGGTTTCACGTTTCTTTTAGCACAGACCCCAATTCTCTATGCTCTTTTACATTCTATGTTTAGTCTAGTACTATTCCTTGCTTGCTGATGGTTGTACTGAGAAAAGCTTGTTGATATTATTCTGGCATACATAAGCAGTAAGGATTACACTGCAGTCGCTTTGTCGCTTTTATCTCACAACAGAGCTTCTTGATGGAATCCTCTACTTTTTTTTCCTATTCAGATATAGTAAACTTGGCTATCTCTCAGACTACAAAAGATACACTAGACACAATAGAAGGTCTCAGTTCTTGGGTGTATTACAACGTTTACTGTACTGCAATGTGCTGATATTCCCCCTTAAACATTACAGTAGTCCTCTAGAGGGAGGGATTCAAGTAGTTAAAATTTAGATACCTGTTTCTTTCAATTCATCTATGCCTGTATTTTGAGGCTTCTGCTTCTTACATTTGCAAGTTACTTAAATGTTAATTATTATCCTGACTAGAACATTGTCTCTCCTGATTAGTATTGCAGACGTTTATAGTAATGAACATTTCCTGTGGCTCCAAATGTTAAATTCTGTGTTAAACTGAAACATAGAGACATTATCACAGTTGGAAAGGACCTTCGAGATGATCAAGTCCAACCGATAGCCCTACACTACTGTTATCCCTAAACCATCCCCCTGAGTGCCACATCTACCCGTTTTCTGAAAACCTCCAGGGACAGTGACTCCACCACTTCCCTGAGCAGCCTATTCCAATAAAATGCTCAAATAAATTTAGCTACATATATCCTTCAACAGAAATAACCAAGTTACTGTTCTGCAAGAAAATGGCTTTATACAAATAAAAACAACTTCTACTTTGGGTTATATCAAGTAGACTTTTCCTGGAAGTGAAATCATATACATATATACTATATATCACATCATATGTACTATTTTTCCTCTCAAGCTTCAACTTAACATAGGACTCAAGCATAGGTATAATCCAATTGGAATTGATTTTTCCATGCATTCAGATTCTTTTCCACTGCAAGAGTGGTATTAAGGAGCCTGTAGTAAAAATAAGAATTAGGAACTTTCAATTCAAAATGTCTTGGCACATCAGGGTTACAGAAAATAAAAGATCATGGGCCTTTAATCTTAAATCATAAAACCAGAACTGTCATTTAGTATTGAAGTTCATAACTTTTTATACTGTTGTAACTATTTTAGATGAAGTTTTGTTCTATTATGACTGTTGTTACATTTGGATAAAATTAGATTGGTTGAGTACAGATTGGTTTCCGCTGGAAGATAAAATATATCATTAGCTTAGTTTATATCGTCTTGGATAGCAGATATTGCACCTGTTTACTGAAAAGATATGAAAGATATTCCTAGAAACTGGGAACCAAAGGACTGTATTGAAGTCCCAGGTAAACAGACTAAAATATTAAGTAGCAACAACATGAAAATATCTGCAGGAGTAAAAAGAAGTTATGAAAGCAATAACGAGGAATACTTTATTGAAAAGAAAAAATACTGTCAAATTTACTAGCATTCATTTGCTGTTTTAACGTAAGACTGAATAAAGGAACTGCTTGTTCCTTATTTTTTTTAGGGTTTTTTCAAAGTGTCTCAAAAGTGGTTAGTAAAGTATCTATGTATACAAAGATTTAGAGGTAGATTGTTGTCATAGATTAGAGTTCAATAAAGTGGTAGAAAATAAAACAGAAAAATTGGTAAAATGCCAAAGTGGCAAGGAATTAGCTGACAAGTGCCCATAATAAGACCAGTTGTTTAATAGTGTCTGGAAACGAGTGAGAACATTTGCAAATTAAAATTTGCATATGGCACAGAATTTGTTAGGTTAGCCAAGACTAGAGAACTCTTGAGGGACTTATACGATTTAGGTACTTGAGCAGCACAATGGCAGGTGGGATTAAATGCTGACAAATACATATTGGAAAGGATAATTGGGTTAAAATATGATTACATCAGCTCCCTTAGCTCTTTAACAGTCTCATTTTTAAAAAGTTCCTTTGAAGTAGTTGGCAAACACCCATTTGTTTCAGTTAGAGAAGACCCAGATCTGTTGTCTGAAATCTGAGCACAGCACTATGGCTTATTTGGGAAAATTATGCAGACAACACTCTTGCTGGACTTTCTTTCACCCAGATGCTGAGATACTGTATTTTTTAGATTTTCCATGTGCTACCACTATTCTTCTCCTTAGCAGTCCCTGTAATATTATTATTGGGTTGCATCACATGGCCACACTCAGCTTTTACTTGTACAAACAGCTGTTGAGTTCGATGGAGTTTTTCATTCAGTGGGAGCTGTGGGATATGTTGTGCCACTGCCACTACATCTGGTACCAGCTGCTGTGAGCAGCCGTGTCCTGTTGCCTGTGGCATGGCTCAAGCTAGTTTCTTCAGGGCTATGGGTAGCACCTGTCTGGCCAGCACATACCAACTGATGCACCAAAGGGCCACATATGTACATCTCTGTGTGTGCCACCACTGATCTGTCAGACACACCATATGCTGGTTGTATGATTTAGGGTAACTTGTGAGCTCACCTGGCAGAAGGAGAAAGAAAGTAGTGTTGTGCTCATTTTGGTTTTTCCCTCCTTCAGGTGTTAGTGGTTTATTTGTCTTTTATGCAGTGATTCTGAATGCTGATGAAACCCAGACAGGCCTGGCAGTGGGCAGTCATTTTGTGTTAATAATTTGGATGATGTCCCTGGACCACAAATTTTGTTGTTGCCAGGTTAGACAAATCAGCCAGTTATAAATTCTGGTATACTGTGGTGTGCAAGGGTGTATAAATCAACTAGCTACTGCAGTATTTGTGACTCAAAAGGAAGCATGCTAAACTAACAAATACCCAGGAAACTTCTCCAAAATAGCAAAACTATCCCTATAAATGAAAGTAATTACAGGTACACTCCCCTTTGGCTGATTTGACAAGGTATTAACCAGCACAGTGCTTTCTCTGGATATCGCTTAAGTTCTGGGATCATTTGAAGAAATTATTCATATTACCTCTTGGTTCCTGAAATAATCTATTCGCATTGTGTAGCTCATAAAGGTATCTCCGTATTCATGGACAATGTTTCCCTTTTTTAGTCCATTTCACTGATTTACTCCAGGAATTTATATAATCGTCCTGATGCATTTTCCCACTTATTTCTCAAAACTCTCTCAAATTCCTCTTCTCACTAGATTAATTTTCTTTATCAGATTTTCCTCTGGCCCAGTACTGCCTTTACTCCAGTCCCTTGCCAGCTCTCAGTTGTTCTCTGGAGGAACCAAGTCTTTCTGCATCCTCTGTGGCTGAGGCAATGGGCACTGGCCTCTTCATCCTGTGCAGAGTTCCCACCACCTGCCTCACAGAAAAGAGCTGGAGTCTCACTCTGGGGACTCTCATTCTTCTGCAGCTGGCTTCAAAGCTGTTCCAGCACTTGCCTTTGCCTCTTCAGACTATCCCTAATCTTCCCTCTCCACTATAGGCATAAGGTCCAGACTGGCCTCACACTGGTCTCTTCTCTCATTTCTTCAGGAGCCTGAGAGTTAGTAGTAGGCACATGGGAGGGAGGAAGAGACCACTTCTTCATGAGGTGGAACCAGAGGATGAGGATGAGGACAGCAGGTATCTCAGACATCCTGACAGTCCCTTATTCCAAGCAAATGGGAGGACTGAGAAGAATTACAGATCCAAAAAATGGAGAGGGGAAGGCAATATCTACTGCCAGCTGTTCTCTTCGGCTCTCTTTTAGCCCCTTCCCATTCAGACCCATCTGATGTCTTTCTGTTTGCATCTAGATCCTCCTGAGATTGCACTCTATCCTGGTATTTGGCTAACTTTGGAGATCCTTTCTGCCCTGGAACTACTCTGTCCTTCGTTTCTTCCTGAATCCAGCTGACCAAGTTTTCTCCTCTCTGGCCCCCTAAACTGCTTTTGCCAGAAAATTGGACTTTTTCTCCTTGGCCAAGACATTCTGAGCAAGCTTTGCACTCCTTGAATCCTTCCCTAGTGAGTCTGGTAATATCAAGCAGATGTCTGAAGGAGCTGGGAACTTTGCCCGTTCCTGAGAGAAGCTGGGCCCAGGCTTTTACATGAGTAACATCCTTTGTGTTCGAAACTCAGCTTGTCCCAGGGTCTGGCTATTCACCAGAACCATCTTCCTTTAATGACCATTTCAAATCTTTCTAACAACAAAGTTTTGTCAAGTGGAATAGATGACAAAACATTTAATTTGGCCATCTGGTATGTGAATAAAATAAGGCAACAGGTATGCTTGCTAGTGTGTGTGTAAAGTGAGCGTAATGACTACAGAGCTATTGGAGCTGCATGTCAAGTCATGCCCTGCCAAAGACATGACTTTTTCACCAAGAAAGGAACAATTTTGCATATGTGCTGTAACTTAATGAGACTTTTGAAAATAATATAGAAAATCTCAAAGTTTTGATAGCCACTTTGTTTTTAGCTTCTATTCAAATTTAATTCCCTGTTAACCAACTTCCATTTTAAGGATGAAAATACTGAAATATTTACAATATTTACAAATACACCATAGCTCCCTGATACCTTAACATTGCTTCAGTTCACGTTGCATCTCCATCACCCAATATTTATTCTTGATTTCTAATTCACTGCATTCAGATTTGCAGTAGATTTGGCTCAATATTTTTGAAAGGTCAGCTGAAATAACTGGTTTGAAACTTCACCCAGATATTTAGGAGGTTTAAAGGTGTCTAGAAAGGTTTTTCTCTCCACTTTTCTGTTCATATTGTTTCTCCATTCTGATTGTTGATCAAATTGGAGGCAACATGCAACAGAAAATGCACATCTTTAGCCTAAATTTTAAAATCATCATGTAGAGATAAATATGGAAACTTATTCAAATGAAAAATCCAGAGGCATCTAATTACTGCAAGGGATGAAAGTAGAGCAAACTGCTGAGTCAGACACTATGAAATTTGGGTAATTGAAATGAAGACAAAAATGTCACGAATTGAATCCATTTCTACTCATCAGAAATTTTACTGAAAGAACAAGTATATACCATAAAACATGACTGCTGGTGGTGAGTACAAAATTGCTAGAATTATTATTTTTAATTTTTACACCTCATTGTACTACAGGCTAAACAAGACTGAACTGGAATGTCAGTCCTTATTAAAATGAGGCTTTTATTTACATAAAACTTAGGACTTGTGATACAAATAGACCAAAGAGTATCTGCAGATCTTACCCAATCTGTTTTCTGCTTTGGTTGCTCTTGCTGCTGGGGTTGCTATATATGAGCACTTACTCATTTCTCTTCGTTGACATTTAGTGTAATGAACTGTTTTCTTACAGGGTTGCTGTCAACCAAGCTCATTCTTTTCACAAAAAAATAAAAAATGCTGACCTGACAATGCACTTTATTACAATGGCAACAATTTTTAAATACTACTTCTGGGACCTATCACTTTGTTGTTTGTTCTCTGTATTTCACAAAGCCCAGATGGACACTGGAAAACACAGCCTGACTTTTCTCTCCATACTTTTATTTTCTGATTCACTCACCCCTGTTTAATGGTACCATTAGACTTCCTAGTACTTGAGATAGATCTTTATATTATAAATGGATGTTTATTTATAAATAAGATTAATGTTTCAAGTTTTAATTGATATTTTGTATTTCATCTTAAGTTTTGTAAAATCTCCTTGTATTTTGGGAGCCCCAGACTAAGGGACAGTGTCCCTTTAACGATGGTGGAAGTTTCACAGACTTCCAACTTGGCTCCCTTACAGTTTATTCTCAATATAAATATACCATCTGGGAATGTTTGATTCAGTGTTTCCCACATAATTGCTTTCTCATGTCAATTCTCCATTCTTTTACTGTGTGAAGTAGCCTTTTACTGCACTATTTCAGGGGACAATGATAGCAGCCATCAGTATATCAGACACTGAATCAGTTTAAAATAATGGTAGCAGTATGAAATCTTGATGATTTGAAGTATTTTGGCAGTAAGATTAGTAGCCTTAAGAGGGGAAAGGTTTACATGTGTGCAGAAAAGTGAAACAAATGTATTTCTTAAAAAAAGACATTGAAAAAATGCCTAACATTAAGTATGTATATACCCTTAGAAACGAGTGAAATTTAATATTATGCTTAAAGGTGCATATATAAATGAATTCTTATATTAAAGTTTATTTCAATTTTTTTTCTAACAGAAGTTTCCTAAATTAATTTAAGAAAGACTGCAACAAATTACTAGAAATTAGTAAAAAAGTAGAGGTAGAAATTAGCTCTACCCTGTATTTAAAACTAATATCTCTAAAGACTGAATGACTTTCTTGATTTTCTATGGCTTATTTGTCTCCCATGTGACTAAAAAGTTGATTTTTGTCAATGAGGTGGTGTATCACAAGTGCAACTTCCTGTTCTGTAATCAGTAATCTAACAGATTTTTGGCACAGAAAAAACCCACAATGTTTCAGTTGGTCATGCTGAGACACACAACAGAGAACAAGGTAATTTTTAACATATTGTAAAAGGACAAATGCCACATTTAACATTTAGGTTGTTTATTTCAAATTGGTGGCTAAATTTGTTCCCCTAATAAAGACATTTTCTGTCGAGGCCTCTGGTAGTTTGTGTCCACGCTGAGTGCTCTGCTGATTCTTCTCAAACATTCTAATAAATAGCTTTTGGGCAAGCTTTAGTCAGCACTCAGATGGAGACTGGGCAAAAGGATCTTCTGTATCCTCTAGAGGCTTCTCAAGAGAAGAATCATAGAAAATTAAGATTGGAACAGACCTTTTAAAGTCACCTTGTCCTGCCTCGTGCTCAAAGATGGGACAATTTCTAAGGCAGGTTGGGGCCTTGTTCAGTCAGATTTTGGAAATTTCTGAGGATGGAAGTTGTGCTCTTTCCTGGGCAACCTGTTCCACTGATTAAGTTTTGACAGTGTGAGCACTGTGAAAAATTGATTCTTTACATCCAACACAACATTTTATTGCTACAAATAGTGGTTGTTACCTGGTATTCTTTTGCTGTACACCTGAAATGCCTCACTTCCTTTGATGGCTCTCCATGGCTACTGGTATCCCTGTGGTCTGAGAATGAGACCTTGACCTGGTCTGGCAAAGCCATACTGAAGTAATTTTGTGCAGAAGGCTACCAAAAGAACTATGAATCTCTATATTTCTTTGTCATATAATACCTTATTCACTTTTTCTGTTCTGTCAGAAATGCTTGTACTATATATAACCTGAAGGCAGAAAGTCAATGAACCATAAACACCTTTTATTTCATATACGGTGTCTATGGACACACAATGTAATACATAACATTCTAGTTTTTAAAATACTGTTTATTATTTAGTTATGCCACTGACATTTGGGTTGTGTCTATTTTTTGAAACAGCCATGTACAATTTAGACAGGTGAGTTTTATTGAGTGTCTATGTTAGTGCAAACTTCATGGTCCAAACCTATGAACAGCCTGTAAGACAGTAGTGAACCCTACCAAAATCAACGAGTGTGTTGGACTAGAACTTAAGACTTCAATTAAAGTAGAAAGTATGCAATATAATGTAATTTCATATTAAATCCTGAGCAAAATTTTTCTTATAAATTATTTAATAAACCCTGCAGGTCTTTTAGAATATTTTAGAAATTCCTGTAAAAATCCATCTGCATCTTTAAGCACTCAAGAATCACTAAAAATCTCTTAAAAGTATTGTCAAAAACTTTCTACTGACTTTCACATTGAGTAACTTGTTTTCATTAGAGTATACACATACTTTGGTCCTTAGATTTTGCATATTTATCTTTCTTTTGATATGCAATATTTAAATAAATACAGAGTTTGCATCTGGATGGACCCTGACTTTGAAAAGGTTCTGAAGATATTTGGATAGCTGTCAAAAATTCTGTTGACTTAATTAATAAGTACCACATGGCTTAACTGTTTTTTAGTCACATTCACATTATGTTTTTATTCTACCTAATTGTTATTAATCTAAACACTATTCAACATAATAAAGTTTAATAAATTCTAGCTCACAATCTGTAGTTTTTCCGTTATAATACAACTATTTGTCATAGAAGAAAAACATTTCAAATGCACTTCTACAGTTTTCTTTCATAAGAAAGCCCTCAAGTGCTTTAGAGTACATTGCAAAATCTTTACTCTATTAACAGAAGTAGCAAAACTTGCTACACTCTTCTATGTTCACAGAAATAACCTTAGCAGTAAGATTTTTCTTAATACAAGTGAAAGAATTCACTGCAGAAGTGGGACAGATTGGTAGTGTAATATGGTGCCAGTTTCAGTTTGCCCTCTAAATTACAGGTATGCACAGCCCTTTGTTGTTGCATGATGTAGTAGTCAGCTTTGGCAGAGAGCCAAATGCTGTGTCTGGACGGTTGACTTTGAGGATTGGTATCTTTTCAGCAAGGAAATGAAAAAATCAAGTAAGGATTCATCAAGCAATCTCAGAAGCATCATCAATGGGTGGAGCTTCAGCTGAATTCCTAGAAACTTGATTTTTCAATTTTACTTTCTAATAAGACTAATATTTATAATCTTTTTAATTATAATTTTCTGGAGACGACATAGTAACCTTCTCATATACAACTTCCTTTTCTCTCCTTCACTCCTACACCATCCAATTTCAAATCAATTCTGTTTATTCTGTTATGCCAAAGAAACAGAAATATAATGGCATTTTTGCTTCATACATATGCAACAAGTTGGTGATAATCAAGCCTTTAAGATCTCAGAAATGTCATTGTCTTGAGTTTAGACAAATAGGTTCCACACCAGTTAAACTTTGGTTACTGAGTCTAGATATCTGTTTGATTAATTAAATGCTGCTTAGAGCTCTAAGCATCTCCTATCTTCCTATCGATCATAAACCAAAGCACAACAGGAACCAGTCACACATTTGTGTTTTTCCATGATGTGAGCATTTCTGTTCATTCCACAGACACTGTTTTAGGAAGTTCTTTGATCTCTCTTGTAATAAAGTCATTCATTCTCAGTCCTCTCTCACTAGGAAAGATATTTTTCTTCAAATGTAGCATCTTTGGTTAAGTAGTCATTCCTTCAAGTGACCTGGAAGACTTAAGACAGAAATATAGGAAACTGGCTTAAGAAATCTGCAGATAGTGTATTGTTTACATTCCAATGTTTTGCTCTTCCACCTTTTTGAATCTGATAATTCATGTCTAACAATTTCATTCAAATCTGGATTAATTGGAAAAGATTACATTGTGATGTACATTATTATTAATGTGCTAAATAATCTAACCAACATTTTTTCCTAAAAGGTTCTTGGTGTTGCAAATAGCATGCCTTGTTTTCAAGGCCTTGGTTAGACTTTAATGCTTCTTGAACATTTTTTTGAGGCTATAGCAAGTTATACAGTGACAGTAAGATATTTTATATGTTCCAGGTGGAGGAGCAGGGGCAGAAAGCACTCCACCACAATATTCCTGTTGAAAGTTTAGGCAGCCTTCTGACTACCTCACAACACAGTTGAAATAAGAGTTTCCAGTATCTGTAACTGTAATAATTTGTTAGTTTTGATTTATGCATTAGTCTTCATCCTCTGGCATAATAAATCTTTTTATGACAAGAATGTCTTCTTCATTCAGAGTCCTGCAGACATGCTGTGGGCTTGCAGATTTTCTTACCAAATGCAACAAAAGCAGGTCACCATTCCCTGGATGATATCCATGTGAGCTCCTCTCTAACACACTTCAGCTCAGTACAACCTCAGGTGAAATTGTCACTTCTGTCCCCACAGTCAGTACATCTTCAGCTCATGTGAACAGTACAGAACAACTTCCCTGATTCTTTGCCATGTCTTTCCACTCTCTATCCTTTTGTCCATCTCACATGTACTGCCACACTTTGAGAATGTCTTAATTCCTGCACTGATTATGGATAGTTGCTCTCCTGTTGAGAGTAAACACTTATAAAATGGCCACCTATGTTCTAATATGGAACAATTGCATACACTGCTGTCACAGCTTCTGTTTGCCTTCATGCCTGATCATGTCATGTATGACTAGAGCATGCAGAAGGCAATAGCACCTCACCTGTGATTAATAACTACTAGAGGCCATAGTGCTATCATGGGCATCTCTGCCTGTTTGTGGGTTTTAAGATGTATCACTCAATAGAAAGGCAAGTGCACGGACCCAGGCTAGCCTTCTTTTTGCTACAGTCAGAAATATTTGTGTGTGTCTGTCTCACAAGGAAAAGAGTAAAGGCTGGCAGCTGAAGTCAGTGCAAACATAAGAAAGCAAAGGATCTGCCTGCACCTCTGCCTTTAACTTTAGAGTTCACTTTTTGTTGTCTTTTACCTGATCCTTTAGAAAACTGGGCACAGAAGTCAGTTTGCAAGACAGGTAACAAAAAATTCTGTGTAAACTAAGTAGGTTAATTTTCAGACCATTATCAATCTTAAAAAGCTATACAAAATATGGGGAATTCTGTCTACCACAATGCCATGAAGAGAGTTTTATTTTTGTTATATAGGATTATAAATCAGTATAACCATCAACAAAGAAACTAAATGTCAGGAATTATCCCTGACCTAGAAACTTGATCCCTTTGTCTTAAATCTCTTGCCATAGACCACACCTGTTTCTCTTTGCCTTCCAATAAACACAGACATAACAATGTATTCACTACAGCTGAACGGTATTTATCACTACTGATATTTCCATTACATGAGAGTACACAACTTTTCACTTTACTTTTAATTAAATGTTTTTATGTTTTATTATGAGACAATCTGTCAGAAAACAACTAGAGATTTTATATGAAATCTTGGCAATATACCAGCTTTTTTCTGGAACTATTTATATTTATAGCCTTTAATTTTATAGGTAATAACTATCTTCTCTAACAGTGAATTCATTTGGGACAGAGTTGTGTTATCAGATACTCTATTAGCTTTTTTCACCTTCTGTTCTCTGTCTTCATTTCTTTCTCACAATGACAATCAGCAGTTTGGTTTAGGAGATAGATTAATTATTTTCAGCTGCACATGTGATTGGTTTAATTTTTCCCAAATGGCCTGAAGTTCACCAGACATATTGTCTGTGCTGTCTCCCCTATTTGTTTAATTATGCTTCAGAAGTGCTGCTGTTAACTTTATGTCTGGAGAGCAAGTCATTCTCTTCTCAACAATTTTGTGAAAGTAAGTACTGGCCTTTTTTATCTAGAACCTTGAACTAGTCAGAGAGTAAATGAGAGATTTCATTTCCTCAATTGTAGATTTTCCACCTCCTTCAGACATAGAATTTGCTAGTATTCTGCTTTAAGACACTGACCCAAATCAGCATGTAAAATGAAATTTTGTGTTAAGTTGGGCCAAATTTAGCCCTGAAGTAATCCAGGAGAAAAGGTTGCATTATACCTGAACTGACCTTATTACTCTGTCATTAATCTGCTTTGTTATGCCTGAATAATCGTGGGGGTCCCAGAACTGCTGGTAATCTCCTCTGCCATATGTGTGGTAATATCTGAACACAGCAGGATAGACTAAGAATACTCCTATCCTTGCTGTATTACTTGTAAATCAGCCCATTAATGTTATCTGAATGCAGTTTGTCAGGATTAACATAGAAGATAGTCAAATTGCCATAGTGATTGCTTCTTAAAAACTCTTTACTAACATGAATTATGCAACTTAGAAATAAATTAGTACTGAAAGTTAAAAACCCCTTCAAATACAGCAAAAGAAAGAATAGAGAGCCATCCTATCAATAAAGTGGTGATGCATTGGAACAGGCTCCCCAGGGATGCAGTCATGGCACCAACTCTGGTGGAATACGAGAAGCACTTGGGCAATGCTCTTAGACATATGGTGTGACTTTGGTGTTGTCCTGCGCATAAATAAGAGATGGACTCAATGATCCTTGTGGGTCCCTTCCAACTCGGGATATTCTGTGATTCTGTAATAAGAAGAAACAACTTGAATCAAGGATGTATAAGATGTCTTTTGCTGTAGTTTATTTGAATTCTAAAAGATGAACTAAAGACAAAGGATTGGCTTGGGAGCTAGAATGCTTCTTGGTGAGGCAGCAGAGCTCAAAAATCAGAGCTGAATTTGAATTAGTATAGTAAATTAATAGTATTTTTTGTAAACATGTCTTTTCTCTGAAAACACTCCCCACCATGCTTGTCATCTGCACTCTCATTTTCTACTGTGGGGTTTCAGTCAGCTACATTTGGATTGGAAAGATGATTAAATTATTCTGATTTTTATAGCTTTTTTTAAGAATTAAATCTTGTGACTGTCATAGAAGATCAGGAGGAAATATGACACAGAATGTTCAGTGACTGTTTATGGGCACAAAAAGATTAATCAAAATATGCCTCTTCTATAAAAGGCAGCACCTTCTTTCTTTTGTAAAGATATGCCAACAAGCAATATATAAACTATGTCTGTAATGTGATGAAAACTAAACAGAAAAACCCATCTATTACACGATTAGAGCAACTTCATAGCATTAACATTTAATTTTACCAAGGTTCTGCCAAAATTCTTGGTTTTACTGAGTATTGCACATAAAAGTTTCTGAAACTTTTTAACTGTGATTGATGTCATGTCAATAAAAACCAGTGCTTTGGCATTGTACAGGCTGATAGCTTTCTTTACCTTTTTAGTTGTTTAGAGGAATATGGTATAGACTTCATAGTGATGAGTACATTGCGACAGTCCAGTGTTGAGAAGTGAGAAGAGGGTATGAACCTGCCTTATCTCAGTAGGGACATTGCATGGGCACTGTGAGGAGGAATGCTCTGCTGAAAGCCCACGCCTCACTCCCTGCACATACATCCTTTGCAGGGAGGGCAGTGAGTTGATCTGCCATGCCCAGCCTCACTGGTCAAGAGTTTCATGTTCTCCTGCATACTTTGACCCAAAAGCCTCTAGGAAACCTCAGCCAGAGTATGAGAAGGACCCTAAGGCAGTTGTTGTAGAATACACACAACTACCCACTACTACTCAGTCCTGCTTTGAAGCCCATGTGGACAGTATGGGCATAGGTGAGAAGGTCTCTCCGTTTTAATGAACCTTTAGTTTGAATGTAGAAGATGTTTTTAACCAGTTTGTAACAATCAGATGGATGGGCTAGAGAAAGCGTGGAAGTGGAAAAGGAGTGAGCCTTTATGCAGGGGTCTTGTCTGGTACAACAGCTCCTGCTGTTCCATAGTAAGCTTGGCAGCCATCAACAGGCAGAAGGGCATCTTCTTATTAACTCCTGCAGTGCTGCACCATGAGAACAAAACCTATGAGAAACTTTGCTTCAAAATACAGCAAGACTGTACCTTCAGAATTTACTTTATTTTGTTTACTCTTTGTCCTAAAAATAGCAATCTGCCAGTTGGAAAGCTACCAATGTCACAGTACTTGCAATCAGATCTTATCTGGACATTTGGTTTATGTTCTTTCTAAAGGTGACAATCTGAGCAACTTATTATAGCATACCAAATCATGGGTTGATTTTGGGGTATGCATATAGGAATCAGTGCCAAAATAACCAATCATCTTTGTACCAGTGTATGAAAAATTCAGTCACTGGTAATCTCTGAAAGTACTAATCTAGCCTGATCCAGTTTAGCTTGTAATATCTGAAAGCAGCACAGAAAACATAGCAAGTCATACTACAAAAGCTTTATATTCACATTGATGTAAAGTAAGATTTATCATAATGTGCTAGTGGATTCTTAGAGACAGGCATTTGCTATCATATTGTCCTAGAACATGTTGGAGAATAATGCTTCCAAGAGAAAGATAGCAGGTTGTCGACTACTGATGATGGTAATTCTGGGATGTAGCATTTTTATGGGTAGAATTACAGCATTAACTGCCTATGGCAAAGAACACTGTTAAGTATTGACAGTACAGTAAGTTAAACGGAAACTCTTGTGCTCGAACTAGAAACAGGAACATTATGTTTAAAATCACCTATTAGCAAGACTGCCGTTACAAGTAGACTCTGGCAGAGGTTTCCAAACATTTTTGTTCAGGGCAACAAACTAAAAGTTCCCACAAAATGATGATCCATCTACTAGTTGCAAATTGCAGGTGTTGCTCTATTTCACTTACTCGACAGAGGGAACTGCAGTTTGTTTTTTAGTGAGAAAGGCTAGTTTACTCAGCTGAAGAGAAGGATAGTGGTTAACCTAATAGCATCCAAACACTACTTGAAGGGGAGTTACAAAGACAACAGGGTCAGGCTCTTTGTCATAGTGGCAAGTGGTATAACAAGGGGCAGTGGCCACAAGTTACAGCTTGAGAGGGTTTAGACGGAACATTGAGAAAAAGATCTTCATTAAGAGGGCAGAGCAGCACTGGGGCAGGCTGCCCAGTGGCACTGGATGATCTGTGTGCCTGGAGGTTTTCAAGAGGCAATTACACAAAGCCAAACCTAACTAGATCCTGTGTTACAGTCAGTTCTTAAAAGGATTGTACTGGAATTAAAATTGAATGAAAACAGAATTTGAAAGTAAACCTGAGCACAGAAGAATCTTTTAACACTAGGTATTATAATGAACTGCTTTGGGTGTGCAACTGTGACAGTGAAAATAATATTGGGCACCTACAAACTTCAATTGAAAACTGACAATGGACTTTTAACTCATGTATCTAGGCATGTGTTTTTCTGGGCAGTTGAGTATCCCAGCTTACATCCCATATTTTTTTAGCTCTGTTTTATTATTTTTAAATATATCTACACACACACACAATAAATAGCAGTGACAATTCTTTTACTTCTTTGTACCAAAAAAAACAAGAGATAATTTCTTTAAACTTCTGTAAACTGGCACTTTTCAATGCTGTTGTGAAAATACTGCAGCCACACATGCTGTTTTTTAAAGTGGAGCCAATTTCTCTGTCAAGATACTGACAAAAATTGATTGTTTGAGATGGACTGTTTCCTAACAGAGGTGCAGACATGGCAGCTTGGAGTAATATAGAGAAAATTTGTTAAAGAATATCAGACAGGATGTTACATAAGTACCTACGAAGTGTCATTTCTGGCAGATATTTCATTCTTTTATAAAAATTATTTTATATTAATAGTACTTTATAAGAAAGATTGGGAGTCCCTTCCTTTTACTTCATGCTTAATGATAGTAGCATCTGTTCTTGCCTATATTAACAATTTTTTGAGACTGTCTTGATATGTTTTCGTATCAGAAGTCAAAGTATCCACAAACCTTAAAATAGACACAGGTATTAATCCTGAGGTGCAGGATGCCTTCAGCTCTCAGAATTGTCACTTTCTGTGACAGCTGCCAGACTTTTGTGTGCAATTAACTGGTTTTGCCTTGTTAGATAAATCCACAGGACTGAGATTTAAAGCCAAGATTTGTAGGTACACTATTTTACTCCTCGTGCTGGAGTCTGTGTTGTGGTTTTCACATTTTGTAATAACAAGCCCTTGATATATAGGGTACATTTTACTGTACACACTGCTGTCATTTGTACACGCAAAATAATCTTAAATATTCTCAAATAAACCAGTAGAAGTTAATAAAAGAGAGCAAAACACAAGAAAATTTTATTCCTTTGCAACCAAAGAGAATTTCATGGGTTCATGAAGGGCAGGTCCTGTTTGACTAACCTGATCTTCTATGGCAGGGTGACATGCATATTAGATGAAGGAAGGTCTGTGGATGTTGTCTACCTTGATTTTAGCAAGGCATTTGACACAGTTTCACATAGCATTCTCCTAGAGAAGCTGGCTGCTCATGGCTTGGGTGTGCACACGCTTGGCTGGATAAAAAATTGGTTGGATGGCCAAGTCTAAAGTATTGTGCTCAATGGAGTCAAATCCAGTTGGTGGCCAGTCACAAGTGGTCTCTCCCAGGGCTCAATGCTGGGTCTGCTCCTGTTCAATATCTTTATTGATGACTGGATGAGGGAATAGAGTGCACCCTTAGTAAGTTTGCAGATGACACTAAGCTGGGTGGAAGTGTCGCTCTGCTTGAGGGTAGGAAGTCTCTGCAGAGGGACCTAGACAGGCTGGATCGATGGGCAAAGGCCAATGGTATGAGTTTCAATAAGGCCAAATGCCTGGTCCTGCATTTTGGTCATAACAACCACCAGCAGTGCTACAAGCTTGGGGAGGAGTGGCTGGGGAGCTGCTGAAACAACTACTGAAAATGTGGAGAGAAAAAAAAAAAAGACAACAAACCAAACCAAAGCAAAACAACAACAACAAACAAAAAAAACCAACAACACCCCACCAACTAAACAAACAGGGAAATGATGCATTATTTTGATTTTGGGCTGAGTATCTCCTGATGACATGAGAAGATATATATGCTCTTCCTACCTCTTCTTTTGTCCATACACTGAGATTCTTTTAATGAGCAATTTTCTTTCTGCAGTAAAGTAGCATGGCAAAAATTCAGCGGTATGTCCAGGAGGTGTCTTTATCATTTTTTTCACCTAGACTTGTTCATAGTTGTCTTATAAAAGTTGTATCAATCTGTTGTATATCAGGGAAAAAATATGGAATGGCAGTTAATTGTGAAAAGTAACGTAGAGCTGATAAAGCAGCTCTAAGGTGATGACTTGGGCTAAGGTAGCAGGTTTACATTCTTGTTTGGGCTTTCTGTGACAAGGGCCAGGGCTTTATTAAGTTAGGTGGCTAAGGGAAAATTAACTGAGTGATTTTGTGTTGCATTTTACAGTTGATAACCTTCAGAGTTTAGGAGAAGGCATTTGGTTTAATATTTATTAAAATGTGATAGTTACATTTCACAGAACAAATCTAAACATAACTGTAACAACTTGAAGTATGTGTGGTAGTTTATTTATAAATTATAATGAATACATAATGGATTCCCATTAAAAAAATTTGCACACAGTTTGGGCAAAAATTTCAAACTGCTTTATAGAGGCATATAAATACTGCTACAACAGGAAAAGTCAAAGAAAAGCAACTGAAGGCCAGTTCCAAGGTAATCTCACACTCAAACCTCTCAGTTCTTAAACTAGAAGTGAAACTCAGGTCTTCTAAAGTTCTTCCCTGAGTTCTACCATGAGAATATGTTATCTGCTTTGAATTATAAAGCCAGAGGACATGAATTATTACAACAAAGAGATTGTGAGTTTAAAAGACATGTATTAGTCTTTCAAAGAAGTCACATCAGTTTTCAGGAGAGAGATATATAAACAAATTCATTTTGTGATCACAGACCAGACCTCATATTGAATATTTAGACTAAAAAGAAGACCTCCCATTAAGTACCAAGTTTATTCATTTTCGAAAGTAAATGTAATATATGCCCTAACCTACTAAGTAGATATGAGCTCTTTTCATCCAAGACATACCATAAAAAAATGAATAAGTACTAGTTAGTTTTAACCCAGTCATTGTCCTCTGCAAAGCTGAGGAAAAGCATAGATTTGCATTATGTCTTAAATGTCGCTAGATTGAGTGGCCTGTAATTTCTGTGTTCTGGGTTATTGAACACAACATAAAATGCTAATATAATATTTTTATGTTTAACAGGTAGAGTATCTATTTAAAAGAAAAATAAAACTACAGAAATACCAGCACACACATTCACAGGTCTAACAATAAAATTGATTCAATTTGCTAAATGTGCATGTATTTCAAAGCTCAGACCTTGAAGGTTTTGAACACCCTGTATTCCCTTTCCACAGTGGGAGGCTAGGGTACCCATCATCTTGCAAGATGCAAGATTAGATATTGCCATAATCTCCCACCCCCTCAATATTTACATCCTAATATTTCTTCATCCTCCCAAGTCCGTAACCTTCTCTAGTATACAGGGAGACAGATGGCTCATAAGATTACAAGCTATGGAGATTTGGTGCTACAGACAGGTCCCCCGGTATTCTAAGAAAATTAACAATTTATTTAAACAGCTCTGTCAGATGCAATCCTCTTTGCTTCATTTTGCCTCCTGCTGGCTCTGTCTTATGTAGGATTGCTTGGACATAGATTTGCTGGTTATAGATTAATGATGAGGGAAAGAAAAGAAACATAGTTGTGATCTATAAGACCTGTGTGCACACTGGACAAGTACAAACACAACTGGAATAACAGGAAAAAATAACAAACAAACAAACTCTTCTTGTTTTGGTACTACCTTTACAAAAGAACTCTCTCTTTTGGGGCAGCTGAAACAGACTTTCCTGTTGAGCAGCTCTAAAATAAGTCAAAGGATTATCTGTATAACGGTGAGCCCAAGGAACATCACACTTCAGATAAGGAGGGCACCGTGCAAAGCTGTATCTGCTGCTTTTTGTCCCTTGTGACCAACAGAGCTGCTCACTGATTGGTAGACAGTGAGTACCCAGGAGCAGGCACACAACGAGCAAGTGGTTGTTTTACATAGAAAAATCTTACACTTCACTGGTTATTGCAGCACTGTGCATTTTTCTGAGCTGGCCAGTGAAAACAGGTAGCCAAATTAAGGGTCTGGTTGTTCCAGGAGCTGTAGCTGTGTATTGATGAGGGGCCACTTACAGGATGGAGTGATTACCCACATAGTTCAGTGTCACAGATGGGGAAGAGATTCTCCCTTTCCACTTCCATGTCACTGCTGTGCTGCAGAGGTCTTACTCTGGCCACTTTGACAAGGGAAGGATGATCATTTGTTTACTTGTCATTTATTTCTAATGTCAGAGGTAAAGAAGCATGCGTGCCAACCAAAGCTCTTACATTAAGTATGTGATAGTTCATTCAGCTGGAAGGCAGTCACTTAACTGCAGAGACTGCTTCACGCCATGAGTCTTGCTGAGAAAACAGAGTTGTACCCAAGGGTCTTACCCAAGTAAAAGCCTCATGGTTCATAATGCAGCATTTGGCTTTGGCTTGAGGAAGAGCAAAAAGTAACCAGGCAGGGACATGCTGTACTCTCCTGTTTCTCTGCATTTCTGAGGAATGCAGACTGGTGGTTCAGCAGCAAGGATGCAGCCATACTCTGGACATGAGAAGCTGCAGCCAGTCATTCTCTAAGACCTGAGTAAAAGGGAGCATGTGTATTATAAGAGCATGCAATAGTATCAGCTCTGTAGAAAAATGGAAACTGGGATGTGTGCTTTTCCAGATTTGCTTATTAGGGAAGTTCTTTTTGAAAATAGTGTCATTCATCTTTTACTTAGCAAAATAAGTATGGTTCCAATAACTCTCATCTGTTGTGTTTTAACATGGCTTTTCTGAGTGTGAGTGACTACAATGGTACATGGTACACAGTCTGTCAACACTGGAAATACTACATTTAAGACACATTGACTGCATTTGCCTTTTTCACAAATTAATCACAAGGGGTATATAACTATCCTGTGATTTTCCCACACCCTGTCCTTTTCCAATCCATTACGCCAAGCTGAAATATTCTTGGTTAACAGTATCATTATTCCCTTTGAATTTTTTACTGTTGAATTTTTTACTGTTCCTATCACTTTTTTTCATCATCACCTGTGATATCCTCCATGATATTTGGAATATCTCATATATTTACAGTTCTTCGCTCTTTGGTGCCATCATTAAATTTCATTATCATACTTCTTTCTATGACAACCATTACTGGAACCATGAAACAGCATGTGTTCCCACAGTGGTCCTTGGGGAACTCCTAGGGAGCCTCCAGTCCAGCAGTTCTGTTTTCTGCATTACACGATGGTGTCTCTCTCCACCAGTCTCATCCACATTTGCACTCTTCTCCTCAGCTGAACTAATGATTTCTCAAATGACACCCCCCTCAAATAATCAGAGGTATCTAATCTTCTAAAATTCTTTTGTCAATTAAATCAGTTCTGCTGGGTAGTTTGACGGCTTGATCTGGCATAAAAGTTCTGTACCAAGTCAATAGAGTTTTTATCCTATCTCTTTTTTTTTTCTGTTTCTGTATGTTCTGCATTTATATTGGTCTAGTCCATGTTTCATCTTCTGAAATGCTTCGCGATACCATCTTTACTTTCTTTGTTCTACTTGTGTACAGTTGAAAATCCTTTGGCAATCTTCTTAATTTCCTTTGGAATACTAGCAAAACTTCACTTTTGTCAATTCTCTACATTTCCTAGCCTTTAAGAAGTACCTGTTTCCTGCTGATTAATTTTTTTTTTTCCAATTCTTGTAGTTCTTGTTAGTTTTATTCTTCGTTTAACTCTTAGTTCTTCTCCCTTCTAATGTCTTCTCAAGAACAGTTTTTCATCCAAGGAGGTTTGAAACCCTTTCTTACCAGGTTATTTTTTTCTTCACTTGAGAAACAGGGTCTATGTAGTTTTCTCAGCATTGATGGGAATAAACTTAAGTTTCTGCTTAGGGCCATCTCCAGCCTTCCTCTTATTTCCTACTGCAGTTATAAAGACACACACTGTCCCATGGAAAACAGATACGTCTTTACTCTCTAATTGACATTACAGAAGGTAAAGGTGGTTTTCTGCAAATATATACACATATCGTTTTCTCATGTGGTTTTCATATGTTGTTTGATAAAAGTCATTCAAAGAAAACTGAACTTCCCACAGCTTTTCTTTTTTTCAATCCATGATATACTGGGAGTTTTTCTGTTTCTTCTGCCTGGAGTAGAAAACTGCCATATTCTTATCCTACAGTCCTTTGCACTTCTACAAAGGAAGTTTAACTGGAGTTGTCCACAAACTTACAGTTGTCCACCCACTTCTCTCACCAGTGAATTACTATATTAACTGAGAGGCTATAGAGAGTCAGATGTGGAGTCTTATTTTAGGCCCCCATGAAAAAAAAATCCCAACAATATGAGTCAATGTTCTATTTTGATTTTTTTTTTTTTTAATGAACAAAAGTACAAATACTCCTAGCACAACGACGTGTCCTACATTGAATTGTTTAAAACCTAGTAGCAACTCTGAAGACCAGGTGTGGAGGAAGAGAGACAGCATGGAGCTATTTCTTGGACTTTTTCTGACAAAGACAAGAGGTTGTGGGAAACCTTTAGCTACATGCCAATAAATATTGCATCAAAGCATAAGCTTTCTGGACTTCATTTTCACTTAACAGGTACATCTCCTTTCTGTGAGAGAGCATTAATGTGTGTATGTCTTACATTCTCTTAAATATCTCTTTGAAATATGTGGCATTGGAAGGTCTTTGTAAAACCAAGAATTTTGACTTTGACATTTCTCTCCATCCTAAAACATAGAAAAATCAAATGTTTCATGACTCTCTCTTAGACTTGAATAAAGGAGTTCTCATTTTAATTTATAGGATGTCCTTGCTTTCCCTTAGTTTCTCAGACAGCTCTGGTTTTAATTTGGCAGGTCTCTGGTCTCTGCAATATGATTCAGCTGTTCACTGTAACAGCCACCTTCCCATACGAAAACATTTCCAAATACAAAAAGCGCTGGATAACATTTCTTAAAGAAAAACGTTGAGAAATCCATAATTCAAGACCAAAAAGGTAAAAGTACAGTTGCTGTTACAAAATACCAGCCTTTTCTCTCTCCCATCTCCGTCTAAGAAGGAAAATACAGGTAACTCAGTGCAATGACAGATCACATTGGAATAAAATCTGTTGAAAAGGCAAGTACTCATTTACCCATCTTCCGAAGGTTATTACTTTGTAAGAGAGGAGGGATCAATAGCTATCAATATTCAGGTGGAATAATACCTTCTCCAACAAGAGATCATTGAATATCTGAAGATGACATGATATGAGTAGATCTTACACGTTTCCTGCAGAACTATGATATGGCTGTGGGAAAACCTCCAGAATACAATCAATAATTTCCTAGGCAGCATAATAAGAAAATGAGCCACTGAAGGGGACAAGGGAAGTCCCTGCCCCCAGTGTTTTCTGTTCTCCAGGCTACCATTTATTAAAAGCTATCTGGTGTTTTGGGGTCCAAAACTTTAGGATAAGAATTATGGAGAGGAGGTGGAATTTTTCCTGTTCAGAAAAAGGGCAGAAAGTACATAGGGTGGATATACTTCTCTAGTAATTCAAGCCTGTCTGTCTCTCTTTTCTGCTGTCTTTGCTTTCCTTCTTGTATTGCTAGTAATAGCTAAATGTGAGTGATTAGCATTCTAATCTCTGAAGCACCTGCATACAGCTAAAGATTTTTTTAGCCTACCTACAGGATTAGTAGGCCTAGCACTGAAGCTAATGGAATTGGGCATTAAAATCACAGAGGGAGTTTTGAAAATCACAAGAAGAGTGATGGCCACACACCCAAGGCTGCTTTTAGCTTAGGGAAAATGGTTCCTTAGAGGATAGTCAGCAAGTGCAATCCTGAAAATCCTGCAGCCCAGTCATATGCTGGATATCACTTAATATTGGCCTACTTGGGACAGTTTACTTTTAATTCGTAGTACAAATGGCACTAATAAACTCTGATTTCTGAAGTACGATATGTTATTCTGAGGGGAAAAGTCTAAGCACATCTTTGTTTTACACATAGGAAGACTGTAGTGATTTGAGTTGCCTAATTACTTTTTATAGTAACCATGTAGCAAGTGGCTGGATAAGAATGAAATATGAAAAGCATGGATGTTTTGATTCAAGCTTACAGGTAGCAAAGAGGAAAAGTGAAGTTGGGAGCATAATTCTGCCATAGAGAGATGTAATTCCCCTGAGATTGTAAATGACTGCAAAGATCAGAGAAATCTGATTTGTGACCTGGAACAGAAGGTCAGTAGGAATTCCTGAAAGCAAGGACAACCACAGCAAATGTGATTCCTCTCTTTGTCATGCAATATGAAGGAACTGAGTGAAGAGACGTTTTATATGGTACATCATGCTACATTGTATGCTTAGCAAGGCAAATACAGTTACATTCCACTTGATGCTTATACAAATAGTGAGTTGTGGAAGTTTGAAAACAATTTACTAACATGTAAGTGTGAGAAGACAGTCAGTAGCCTTTCAAGCGAAATCGCCACATGATTAATCTGAAATTTACTTGGGGCTGCTGTAATAACTCTGCAATTAAAGCACAGAGAAATTCATGAGAGAAAGACTAGCTTTTTTTCATTTTGGAGGAAGCTATGTAACATTGAATTTTTAAATTCCTGTAATACTCACCCATAAAATATAAATTGTGTACAAAAAGATAATGCACGCACTTGGCACTCAATGTACCCAGGGCCAATCAATTGGGGTACTCAAAATCTGGTCACAGGTATTTTGCCTTTCCTGAAGTCTAAAATTTCATGGCTTAACTTATAAATTATGAGTCCCCCAGAAACGTAGATCTAAAGTAGGACTTTCCGCAGCAACCCTGAGCCCCTTATGCTATTACTTAGATAGGCATTCCACTTCAAAATGAATGTCAACTTCATCACTTACTTTTAGTCAAAAAACTTTAGCATCCTCATTGACTGACAAATGAGGGCACAAACATAAGAAGTGTGCCAATCAGGAATTTATTTATGTGGAGCTTTAGGGGAATATTGGGCAGAGGTTTCATATTAAGAGCTGTTCTGAGGTAGGGCTGAGATTGAAGAGCAAGAGATGTTCAGGTTTGCCCAAGACTCAGGCTATCACCAGTATTCACTGATCAACAACACAGCAAGAAAGATGAACAGTAGATGTTGCACACTTCAAACTCCTCTTCTCTGGGAACACACTGGTAGTATTAGTATGAGCGTATATGACTACACCTTACGTGAAAATACTGAAAGTATTGCTGAAATCTTGCATGTGCAAGTTATTGAGATCAGTCACACTGACAAGAACCTATGGAATCCCTGGCCTTTCCCTCTCTTGCCAGTCTGCTCTGACTGAAGAAGTGGCTCAAGATTATAAAAAAGTATTTGTCACAGGAGGCCATATGAGCTTATTGACTACAATGGCAACTGGAACAAACAATGGTTTATGTATATATCCATTCCCAAATTTTGGTTATTTCACTTGTGCTTCTAACTTTCACCTTAAAAATCAGAAGTCTATTAATGAGAAAAAGATGCTGGGAATCATGGTGGTTTATGTCAGCATTAGTATACTAGAGATGTTGTATTGCAGAAAGTGTATAAAACTTTTTAAAGAAAGAAGTGACAGAGTTTGATGCTAACTAATTCATCTTCCTCCCTTGAAACCACAGAGAATTGACACAGTCATTGCTGACATGTTCATAAAAGTATTAGTGAAACTGAATCTCATCAAATCAGGCTGCTGTAATCTTCCTATTCTCCTAAATATACCATGTTTCTCAACTTTACCATCTCCATACAGAGAAAGACCCTATTTATATTATGATGATAAATATCTCTCAACATAATGGCTTTAGGAGCCAGAACTAAACAATGAAGAATTTAACTACTTACCTATCTACTATCAGTGTTGCTTTGTACCTGAGCAGTGGGGGTGTGTGGATCTCTGTGTTGTGTCTTACTAATGATCCCAGAATACCCTGTGCTCACTGTTTTCACCTCTGGATCCCACAGGTGTATTACAATCTTCACCTCACATCCCACCAGACATTTATCACGTACCTGCATGGTATTTACCATATACCTTTTCCTCTGTAAGGAGAGAAAACTAAAAGAATCCTAATGAACATATTGAGACAAGCATGAAGCAGTGTTGTAGTCACAGATAAATTAATGGTCCAAAGGACACTGACCACAAGCCTGGAGGGTCCATGTCTGCTCAGGAGAGTGCTAGCCATTCGAGCAAAAAGTGTCGTGGCAGTGATCAGAGCAAAGGAATGGAGAGCATATGTTAGTGTAATTATAATAATTTATAACTTGAGGTTGTTCTCCTGTTAAAATCTCAAAAGCTGAATATTTTTACTTTCTTATAAATTATTCACAGCCATTTGCTTTCCTTCATGACAAGTAACTTTGCTTTTATTCAGACAGGATTTTCAACCTGAAAGAATGAAAATGTTGACCTAGTTATGCCTAACAAACAAAATGTGAAAAGAACTAAAATTAGAAATTGATAAAATAATCTTAATTTAAGAAATAAGCTTTTTCTTTTCCTTCCTGTTCTATCTTAATTTTAAAATTTGTAAAGGTGTTTCATGTATAAAAGATAAGCTTCAAAATGAAACTCCTCAGAGCACGATGGAGTAACATAAATGGAACATGCTGTGCATATCCTTTATTAAAAATATTAGTTTCAAAGATGCCTTAAATCAGAACTTAATTCCTAACCAGTTCTGCAAACTGTTGATGATGCCTTGCCAGACTCTCATAGTCCAGCTGCAGCTTCTCTCCTGCAGCCTATGGCCCTTGTCATACGTGATAGGGACTTCTAATAGAGTATTGAAGGCAGTGTAAGGGAATTGAGAAAGTATTAAACCATGTGATATTTTAAGGGGTAAAAATGCCTGAGTAGCATCATTTTCCAGCCTCTGGATTACTAGATCTACTCACTCCAACATAAAGAAAAATCGTGAAAAAAAAGAAAAATAAAAAAGGCTTCATGGAAAAACTGTGCACCTTTCAACCTTCTGGTATATTCAGTGCTAATGCATCGGATGTTATTCATGTGTTGATTGCATATTCCATTGAAAGAGTCTAAACTGGTTAATGTAGGTCAAAAAATGACTCATCTTCTAAGACACAGAGATCAAGACATTAAAGATTATGATGCTTTCTTAAAATTCCTAGAGCCATAGTTAAAACATTTAATGGGTAACATTTTTTTAAAAACCCTTGTACTTAAAATTCCCACTTGGATCAAGGATTTAGGCTTTATTATCCGCAATCCTTCAAAAACTGGTAGTAAATAGCACTTCATTAAACAGATTAAATAAGAAAATGTTTGTTCACATTATTCTATAAAGAAAAAATTCCATTATTTTTGTAATGTTAATTGTGTCTGTTGTTCTAAGGAGTTAACAGAAACAGGGAGTAAAGCAGTTTCTTGTCTACTTGTTGGATGGTCATGATCATATTCAGGATAAGAAAGATGACTTGTATATATATATATATAAAAATTACTTGCAGTCTTATTTTGTACATTTGAAATTGGCCAGATGCATCTACTTTTCATTTTTCTGGTACCACTTTTTGAAAATCTATGTTAGTTCGTAACTCCCAACATGCTAAAAGTGCTGTGTAGAGACAATGAAAGACTGGGATTTTATTCTTCTCTTTGTGAGATATGCTCCACTATTATACCTCCCTGTGCACGTACAATTCCTTTTGGCTAAGTATTTTGCTGGGTTTGTTCTATTTATAGTAGCTTTCAGTGGTTTGGTAATGTCCAGTTAAAATATCCAGGCAAATGTCTTCCGAATTAGGAGTTCTGAATTATTAGAGGTCTTTGTACTTGCAACTTAAAGGAATACACTGTAAAATCTATGAAGTGATCACTGCTTTTTGTGTTCCCTATTTATTTTGGATACCAGACCTGAACTTGACTGTATTTATGGCTACTTTCTTAGGTGTTCAGAAAACTAGTTGTTGGACAGCAGGGAACCATTTCACTTGCAGCTGTTTATTTAGTATTTATAATTTTAACAGTTTGGGAAAAAGGATACTTTACAACCTCATTTTTTTTACAAGAATTTCCATTCAGTACAAGCTATCAACACCTTCACCAAGTCAGAAATATAAAGCTGGCCTAAATCTCCTTACCTCATAATTTATAATGATGTTTTGGTAGGTGGTAATCTCAGTACGTTCAATGGAGTCAGTTAAGAGAATCACGTACACAATTAATAATGTACACAGTGGCTCTGAAAATTATTATAACCTCAGGATTCTCAACTGTATTTTGAAAATATTATTTCTCTGTAAAGAACCTGAAACTTTCAAAGACAGAAAGTAGCAAGCTGCATGGCAGGCAGTGATAAGCAAAACTGAAAATCGTGCTGTGCTAATATAGAATTCTATGTCTTTCAGCTGCATTTTAAACCTTAGAAAACTACCTCCAAAAGAGAAGGCATAAAAGTCTTCTTCATTTAATTGACTGTTATTTGATATAACAAAATACGATGAGAAAAACTCAAAAGGTTTTGGTCTGGGCTTTTGTTTAGGTTGGGTTTTGCTTTCTTTTATTTCTTCCAGTTCTTGACTACTGTGTTCATGCTCTAGCTCAGATTTTGTGCTTTTCCTCTGAGAAACCTGTGCAGGTTTCCTGAATGTAGGAGATTACTACTGTTTAGGGAACAATATCACAGATGCAGTGAAGATAAATGGATTTGTGACTTAATGATCCCCTTTATTCCATACTCTTCTCCTTTCAACAAATGAAAAAGAAGGTCATCTGGATAAAATTAAAGTGGAAACAGAAAGTTGAAAAAATATTCAAAAAATTTATCTAAGCTAGATCAAACCTCTCACTGATGTCGAAAAATAATATGCAAATTCCCTGAATTAGTATGTTCTTGCCAAAAACATATTATTTTTGCCTGAAAATGTTCTTCTTCAGTTAATTTTAGTTAGATTTACAGTCAATATTTGTGTAATGCATGCTCCGTTGACCAGGGAAATAGGAGATTAGAACTTTTAATCCCTCTTAAAGGAAAACTAATTACTGTTGTTCAGTAATGCAATATCTGAGCTGATCAGATGGATAAAAAAGATGGTTTTCATAATAGGCAAGAGTCAATCAGAGACCAATGTTGCAGTCTGATTCTGGCCTGATGAGCGGCCACCAAAACTTTGATATCTCAGCAATAGCTCATATTTGGGAGACTTGCATTTCTTGTTGTGCCATTGACTTTCACTTGTTTGGACCACAGTTGTCTTCTCAGAGGTCTGTGACTTCAGCACATCAAAAGATGTAGGACTGTTTACAGGTTTAACATTATGAATGCACTTAAATTTGCTGATTCAAGTTTATAATCCAAGTTTTCTTCCTGATAAAAAATACTTTCTTCTGTAGCATGTAGTCAGAAATGCATTTCATCTGTCATTGACTGATGTGTGCTATCCCTAACGTGTAAAGGAAAAGCTTACATACTCATAACTACCTTTATTAGAGATTTGACTGTGGCACTTGCTGCACTAATTCCCCAGGATATTTATTTATAAAAAAATTACTTCCAGAGCCTTTTAGTGCATTGACCTTGTTTCAGGGTTTAGCTAGGAGGAGGGAGAGTTAGCGTTTTCTCTCAAGCACTGCAGGGGATTTCTGTCAGGTTGCTTTAACACTTCCCTTCAGATTCTTGCCAGGCTTTCAGGCTACAGAATTTTCAGATGTAGCTAACCATCATCACATAGGTCTTTGCATATTCTTTGTTTTTTCTGAATCTAAAATTTAGTTGGTTTTCAAGAAAAGAGAAAACAATAGAATATAAATATAAAGCTACCAGATCAGAATCATAACTGCATGGAAAAGGATAACATCTAACGTATCAGATATGTATGACACAGTGACCACTTGATGGATTGGCTTTACATATTATAATATCAACTATCTCTGCAAAGACTTGGAAGGCTGTAAATACCCCTAAAGAACAGGAGGAAAGTGAGATGCTATACTGTTGAATTTTCCTTTCAAAAACTAGAGATGTCTTAGTAGACACCAACTGTTAGAAATCACTAAAGTACTCATGGTCTACAACTACTAAAGACTTAGTCATCTTTATCCCACTCTGCCATGACCCTGATAGGTTAGCAATGCAACTGCTATTAGCAACACCTTTTGCTCTCTCTTCTCAAATGTTTTTGCATACATAATGTATACATGTAAGGGAAATGCAGGCAGATAATTATTGAGCCTCATTCTCTGTCTAAAGTATCTACCATACAACAGCATAAGGTTCATAGGGGTTTTTCTAGTGTAGATTAAAAATTTGAGTCTCTTTCATTCTCCAAAAAAAACTGGTTACATCCACACTAGGTCCCTCACATATGCTCAGGTAACCATGCTAAAGCAGTGATTGATGTTAAAGAAACTCTATTGAAATAGCCTCTTCTTGTGGTGTAACAGGTATAATTGTAATTCTGTCCTGTTACTGCCTGATCTTTGAACTCCATCCCTCATCCCTCTGCCACCACTCCTCAATTTCACACAGAGCTGCCACATATGGAGAGTGGATATACAGCCCTGTTCACAGATGGGGCTTAGGCAAAATGCTCAGCTTCACGGCATTTCTGTGCTAATCCCTGGATACACCCTTGCAGCAATGCACTTAATATACTAGTAAGACTAGAAACCATGCTTGGTTTCCCTGGCTTCCTGGGGGTTAAATACCAAGAAGATTTCAGTGGTAGCTAAGCTAGGGGTAGGCAGTTGAAAATATACAGTACTGCAAAATCTAACTCTACTGCCTCTTGATGCTATTAATCGAGGGTAGGGTTATTCTAACTGCAGTGTGAGGTCTAACTAGAAAAAGACATTTGGCAAAATAATTCATTTATTATGTTTTTCTGGAAAAAAAAAGCAATCATCTTTCTTGTCAGAGAATGGAAAGCAAGCAGTAAATATCACAGCTGTTCAGTGGTAACTAAAAAAAGCAGTCAAATTCAAATCTTGCTACTTCTATTCACAGTGAATGACAGGAGGGAAAAGACTATCATGATGCTGCTAGATATACAGTCTGAAGATAGTATTGCTGGTAAAATTCTAATGTTTTGTCTTAAAATTGGTAATTGCTAACCATGGCAATTGGACTAAACTTTGTCACCCTATATGTCTGAATGCAATATCACAATTTTAGTCACTCTTTCTATTTCACAGTGGACCTTATCTCAATTGCCATTGTACCTCAAACTGCACTTTCATTAAAAGATTGAGTATTCCTTCCTTTCATTAGATTGGTAATAGCAATAGGAAATAAAGCTACTTTCAATTGAAAAGGTGTATTTTATTGTTCAGAAAGCTGGGGAAATATTAATCAAAGTTAGCTAACAAATAAGGTGTTTGGAAATAGGAGTTAGTGCCTTTACTGAAGTGGAGTTCTAAAAATCTGACTGACTTTTCTGACAATGCACCTTATGAAGGTCATTCAACTTCTCCATACCTCAGTTTCTTCATCAGTAAAATTGTGATAATTTTTTTCTACTGATGTTTCCAAGTGATAGGCTTAACTGTCATGCACTGAAAAACACTTGGAGATCTAAGAAGTATTATGGAAGTGCAAAGTATTATTACTATTAGAAGGCCATTACAGGTCTGGTTTTCTTTGCTCAAACTGGTCCTTTGGTACGTGCAGCTAGACAGCTCCTAATGTTATCTTGATGCACAAAGCACTTTTTGTGTGAGGTTTGACTCACAGTAAAATGCCAGTTAGAATTTTTTCCTCAGGAACTCACTGGAGCTTGGCTTACAAAATCTGAAAATTAAATCAACCAAAATAGGTCAAACACAAAACTATATGTCCTTATGTGTCCTCTTGTCCTCTTTTAGCAGTACAGCAGATAGTTGTTTTCTTTTCCATAAAGTTTAGGTCTGTTTTGTTTCTTAGTTGGCTTGGTTGGTAACTGTATCATAGTTACAGTTTGAATACCTGCTTATGCAAGTTTTCATTTTCAATTAAATATAGTTTAAAATGATATGCTCATCTGTTAGTTGTCCAGAAGTAATGTGTTGGATACACAAGCAGCTGATGCTACTGAACAGGGCAGAAGAGCGTATTGCTATGTTGCAGCTTGTTGGTAGCCATCATTACAGAGATATATTTTTAAACAGAACAAAGCATCTGAAACATAACCAAATGTAATTATAAGCTGCAGTTTCCCATTTACTTTTCCCTGGTAGCTAATTCTTCAGGAATTTATTCTTATTCACATAATCCTTTAAATTGATATGTTTAGTCTGTACCTAGTTTATAATTTCTATTCATTCCTGTGTTGAGTAGGTGAAGGTGCTGCTTGAATTACTACTTAATTCAGTATTATACATTTTTGAATTGGCTGTTCATTACAGTCATAATGCAGTGAATAAATCTGTTAATATTTGAGGTGGGAAAGGAGGTAAATAGGGAAACCATCTATACCAGTTTCAGCCCAGCTTTCTGGCTATAACGTTATAATTTATTTAAACTTAATCAATACTTAATCTGGAGTTTAAATTCTGCTAAAGATCTGTGGCATGGCTAAAAGCAGTTGATGCCAAGGAATAAAATTTTCTTCAGGCTGTGATTCTGATGAATTTATAATGTGCTCTAAGGGTGATGCATTGACCTAAATTCACAAAAGCACTGCTATTCCTGTTTATTATTATGAAAGGTATCCTACCCACTGTTTTGTTCTTTAATGTTGTGAGGCTATATGAGAAAGATGACAGGTTGCAGTGAGGATTACTGGAAAGGAAGGAGCTGCATACACACCCGCAGCAGATTCTGGCTGCCAGGGCTGGCATCCCCAGGTTTGGAGGGGCTTACTGTGCTCCTTGGCAGGACAGCTAATCCGTGGCAAGGGGTGGGGAAGCAAAGGAAAGCCTGAGCCCCCTTCCACCCTAGTTCCACTGTGGAAAGCACCCAGCACCCTCTCTATGGCTTTGTCTGTGCAGCCTGTAACCACAGACAGGGTGGTGTCTCACTGTAATTCTGGAATTTGATGCAGGAATAATTTCAGTGCTGTAAAAACTCGGCAACTGTTTGAAGCCGGCAGAGAGGGCAGACTTCCTGAGAGGTGTGTGTTTGTGGTGATCATTTGGACTTGTTTTGTTGGCAACATGAAAGAAGTTGTTACAGCAGGAAGAAGACAGTTGTATTGAAAGCTGCTTCTTTTTTTTTTTTCTTTTTTTTCTTCTGTCCTGTAGACTTACAGGGTAAATAGAGTTAGATCTGTGCAGGGTTTACTTTTCTGCATATACTTCTTTAAAATTTCTCAAGCCCAACCATCACAGGAGTGTATGCATGAGCAACATATACTAAAGTGGCTGGGAATTGCACACAGTGGCCTCTCATCAGGCCACTTCATTTTTTTCCAGTGTATTTTGGCAAGCTTCTGTCAGCATCGTCCGAGGGCTTTTCATAGTAAGTGGTGCCTTTCCAGTGACCTGAGTCCTTATCCAAGCCTTCTTTGTTACCTTGACAATTTGCAGTTATATTTGCCTATTTTTGTGAAAAGCTATGTGGATTAGTGGATTCCTAAATTTGGGAGGCTTTTTTTTTTTTTTTAAGTGGCATGAATAAGAAAAATGTATAGTAAATAAAAGCTAGCAATGCTCATTATTTCATTCATGTGGTATAATGCCTCTCATGTAAAAACCAAGAGAGCTCAACTCTGCTTCTTTGTTGGTACTTGACGACTTCAGTATTGTTGTTTTTTCAGACAGAATCTGTAAGGTAGGACTTTCACCTCTGCATTCTTTATCACCTGCTCTCTCTCTTGCCTGCTTTTGGGGAAGACAGTGTCTTCTAGCATGTCTATTCTTCTTGTATATTGTGCCCTATTCTGCCCATATTGTTACTGTAATCAAATTCCTGTTGTGATTCATGCCAGAATAACTATGGGATAGGATCTATCCACAGAATGCAAAAGTATTAGCCTGTCTTTACTCTGACACAACTGACAGCTGTACCTAGCGCTATGACCTTATTCCACCCCTGTGAGGTAACATCCAAAGCCATGCAGCTCTGGAAAAGCACCACTGCGTTCTTCCTCAGGTTTGCTCCTCAGAGCCAGCCCAGAGGATGAGAACAGCAGGCGAAGACATCTTCTCAGTAGAAGCAAGCATTTGTTTCGGCTCTAGCCTTTACTTAAAAATATGAAGTTACTGAACAAAAACACAAAGGCTTCAATATGAGCTCAAACTCATGTCTCACTAACCTGGGGACCTGGAATTCTAGATCCAGCTGTGCTCTTCAGTTTAGCAATAAGAAAGACTGGGTTCCACTTCTGTTTGTTTTTTTCTAGCTTTAATGTTCAAAGTGAGTACTTCAAGATTCAGATGCAAAGGTGCAGGCATATTTGTTTGCTGTAAAGGTGTATTGGCTATTTATAGAGGTCTTGGATGCTTCCTTCTCCCCAGCATGCCTTTCTGATCCACATCACAACTTCGAACTGTATCGAGAACAACTACAGATCATGAGTGATCATTGTCAAAGTGATAACGAAAAGCTATTTTCTACCTGTTAGTGTAGTAGATTAGGAATATCTACAATTAAATATCTGGGAAAATAATTCAAACAGAGAAAGATAATAGGAAGTTCCAATAAAGGACTAAAGTTATGTCTTATTCCTTATCATGACGGTCTGACCAAGTGAATCTTCCTAATTTTAATTTTTATGTAAATCTTTTTTCTCTATTAGGATTAATGATCTATCTTGCTTTCTGATAGGAAAAAATATTTTTTATATTTATTTATTATTTATTAAAAGTGTTTGGTATTTCTATTGCAGCCACTGAAAAGTGGGCTGAAGATAGATGGTGTACAAGTCTAGAGAAAAGCATATTCCTTGCCCACAGAATGCCAGCTGATGAGTTGTAACAGATGGATAAGACAAAAATGGAGTATAGGTTGAGAGAGACAGGCTGACAAAAAATGATAGTGTGTGGATAGTTTTTAGCTAATCATGAGTAGTAATTGTACTTTGCTTACTTTCCTAATTATGATTACATGACAGTTTTCTCTCTGTATAACAAAAGAGGTGAATTTCAAGAATAGGATTTGAAGGAGGCTAGAGGTAGTGACATTTTTTTCTTAAATTCAGAAAGTTTTTACCAGGCAGGTCTACGGACTGGTTCCTATCTGAGTTCACACAACTGTACAATAATGATTTTTCTTCCCAAGTGCCATAAAAAAAAAAAAAACACTTTTGGCTTCAGTTCATGTGTGAAACCTTTTGCACAACAAAAGTGGTTACTTGTGGCCAGTAAGAATAAATGTTCTAAGCATGCGTTCCAGGAAGCACATAAATAGATGATTGCCCTTCATAATGTTATGGAACCCTATTTCCCCCTCTTTTCTTTCAGGGTTTTTTCCCATTTATGCTCTCTTGATCTAGACAAAGATGAAGCAGAATACAGAGTTTGAAAATCCTATAATTTTCCATTTTACTTGGGTTTTCCTCAGTTATATTTTCTGAAAAGAAGTTGTTTCAGTAAATGCAACATGGTAAATTATCTTAAATTACTTCTTACAGTCCAGCCTAGTATTATAACATGAAAATTGTTACTTAGAATCTCCCACACCCCTGGCTGCTGCAGACCTATGTCTCCAGGCTGGGGAGAAACCGATCACAGTACTTATCCAGCAGAGTCTGCAGGCCAATCCACAATGTGGAAAGCAGAGTTTATATAAAGGAGAGTTCTTATCCTCCCCTTGCAGTCCTGCTGGATTCAGTAAAGGTATAGTGATGGTCAGAACCAACTAAAATGGTGATTTTATACTGATGGGTAGGCAAATCAGTCTGTGCAGAAACCAGATGAGAAATTATTCAGTCCAAAACCACTAAATCTCAGCTCGTCTAAGGATACAATAAAACAGCCATCCCATTTCTTTGATCTATGATATTTGAATCTAAACGTGGGTTAATAAGACATATATGTTGGGCATTGACATTGTCTTCTGTTGAACAAGGGTAAACATTGCATTTGTCTCTGTAAAAATATACTTCAATAGCTGGGAAGAAAGTGGAGATTAATTATTTTTGGAGTTGTAGAAGACATTTAACAGCTGTGTTTATACTGGCAGACAATTTGGATATTAGGTGGCAGGACAGAGAACTGCGGATGCACAATATTGTGCAGACATTGTGCACTTACAGCCCATTTCCAGGGAAACGTTATTTTATATTTCCCTTGGTGTCATTAATCACGTTTCATGACGTATCTCACTATTTCAACTCGTTCTCCTACATTCATTCATTTTTTGGTCTGTTTGTTTAGTAGTTATTGAGCTCCATTTCAACAAATCCATCTCAGCTACAGATAATAAAGTTCTTATTTCTTCGGGGGAGAAAATTAATATGGCCCTATAGAGATTGCTGAGACTACCTGTAATAATCACCATGTCTAACACATCAGAAGGAAATTTAGCTTGCCTTTGATCAGAAAAATATTCATGCTGTTCTTTGGTATTTAAAAATTAAATTCATTTCCTGAAAGTAAAAATGGGATTCTTATCTTGACCTGTAAAGGAAAACAGCTGTTCTTTTCTCTGTTCTTGAAGTTGTCTAATCTATAAACAGGCTTTGTTTGGGTTTTACAGGTAAACCCCTTAAACTGTAGCAATGATGGCCCACCCCCTCAGAGAAATATGGTGACATAAACAGTGAGGAATCCCTCTGCTAGGGAGCTGCGGATTCCCTGAGGAATCTCAATGTATGGAATGTAACCCCAAACCTTTTTTTTAGCATTACTGCTAAGTTTAAATAATGGAATTAAATATTCATGAGTGCATTTAGCTTGTAACTGCTACTGTGGGCACTCAGTGAGCTACCTTGCCCTGGAAGGATCACCTGGTGCCATTGTGGTTTTCCTGCAATGCCCCAGCCCATGGGAAAGAGTCCTGATGCATCACTGTTCAGGGAAAGAAAATAGAAAAGGAGTTTTACTGACCTCTAAAAAGGAAGCAAACCCAAAAAATTCACTACACAGCGAATTAACGACTGGGTAGGGACTGACTTACCCAAGATGGCGTAATCAGCAGATTGCTTGAAGAAACCACAAACCCTGCAGAGTGCCCCTTCTTCTGACTGGTTCAGAATGCTAAATATAACCAGACAGTATTTTTCTTAATGACAAATGAAACTGCAGAGAAAAAAATGAGCTCTGTTTATGTTACGTGGCTTAGCCACACCTAAGGAAACACAACTTGCTTTCACTCTTTTTGTTTTAGAGGATGGCAGTGAGGATGCTCTGTCCACCAGTGTGTTATAAACAGACCAGTGTGTTATAAGCACTGCTCTTGATTGCCGTGGGTTGTGTAGAAGAGATGACCCCATGCATCTGAAGGGTGGCTGGGATGGATTTTAGGCTGTGCTTAGAATACTGACATCTCCGGAAAAGATTTATTTCCAGAAAGGTCATGAGGTTTGGATTTGGGAGGAGAAGACTCTGGCGATCATATTTCTATTTGTAGAAACTCATAATGTATCTATTTTCTGTATTCTCAAAGATTAAGTGGCTTGCAAAAGTACATTGGAAACTGGTGGCAGAACTGGAAAATTAATACAGCTCTGGGGAACTTGATATAGAAGCGTTGTAGCCTAAAAGTCATTTATACAAGAAAATAAAATGTCACTATTATTCATGCTTTTGTGGAGCCCATAATTTTGCCTTCTCTAAAATGCTTGCTCTTTCCTGTGGCATTTTCCATGGTCCAGTCTCTTTCTTTCTCTAACATTCAGGTACAGCTCTCTTAATTGGTAATGGTTATATAGTTGATGTTTAATGCATCTTAGTGCAAACTGTCTCCAAGTAAGGCTGGAAGTATGACCATTTGCCAGCATACACCTTACATTTGTGGTATAAGTTTTGTTGTACACAGTTTAATTGACCTCTAAATGTCTAGTTCAAATATGCATAAAACAGTTAATAAATTATCCATTAAAAGATTTATCAATATGTGCCACAACTCCCACTCCCTTCAAATATGTTCATCCCATTTCTTTCCTCTAATTCCTGTGTTTTCTTTGCATGAGTTCATATGCAAAGAGCCTGCTTTTCTACTGCAGGTATCTCAGCAACCCAAATCAAAACCAGGTTTCTATTCCTTTCACTCTTTTACTTTTACTAAAGCCAACCTCTTCCAGTTTCCTGCTGTATAGCCCATCTCTTGCAGTTCAGCCCTCTATCACCTGACCATTGTGATATCCCTGTTACACAGCTGAACAACTTACTGAGGAGGTTCAGGGAAAGAAAAGAGGTCTGTCTTGACCTGCTTTGCCTGATGTTCCTTATAGCCCTTCCCTAACACATCCTTTTCCTCTCTTCAACACATTCATATCTATGTCCCTGTCTTTCTAGGCACTGCTGCGCCCTCCCTAAACATGATCTGGACCCATCCCCTATGCTGTTGCTTTTGCTGTTTCTGGTCCCCTCTCCAGTCCCCTGGCTCGCCTTCCCTTGCAGAGTCAGAGCCTCTCCTGACAATACCATATCAGATGTATCAGCTAAACACATATTGTACCACTATCATGTGAAGGCACTTGGTCAGCTGCTGTATGATGTGCAGGTCTCTCCATTTCAGAGGGCATTGGGGTGGTGCCCTCAGAGCTGTGTTCTTCACACAGACAGCTGAAGCAAGTCACTAATACCTCACAGAAACAGACAAAATTATATCTCTTACAGAAGCTTTAACGAGAACCTAATTGAATGATCACTGAACACCACACCTGGAATCATTTAAATTTTAGTATTACTAGGTGTGTGATTTGTTTTTCCTCTTAAAATAAACCTAGGAAGTGGCTACATTAATGCATACAACCTTAGCCTAAAGGATAAACAGCCAAGCCAGTGTATATATAATATTCAGGGTCCTACCTATTCCTGTCTATACAGGCAATCATCTATAGCACCTGTATCCTCTCTAGTAGATGTTTTGTGATCAGCACATTAAAGTGCAGAGAAAGAGAAATACTGTTTGAGAGCAATTTAAGTGAATTTTCCCCTAGGAACCAAAGCATTTAATTGCTGATTGTCAGTTCATAACAATCATTTTTTTGTTTTTAATGGTGTAATCAAAATATTGCATTTGTCTAGTTGCTTGAAACTTAATTAACATGAAGCCTAGGCTGAATACAAGGGACTTTCTGTGCTAAGAGTACTTAGAGAGGGAAGGATGGAAAAGGGAAGGGAGGGTACAAGAAGAACTGCTTCAGCATTCCTGTCCAGATCAGCTGCTGTCACATCCTCTGGTTTCCAAAAGTGTTCAAGAGGATGCTGCAGCAATATTGTCCAAGAGGATTTAAGGCTCATGAAATAGGCTAGTACCCGTTACACTGCAGTGCCTATGGACTAGGCCAGCCTACACAGATCTCCTGAGCAAAATAAAGATTCAGAGCAAGTGTCTAGTCTGGCCTCACAGCTATTGGTTTTTCTTTACTGTCGTCTAGCCAGATATAAAAGAACCTCAAATTGTACCTGTCAGCTACTGCATGGTCTATCTAAGCAGCAGAAATATTAGAAACATTTGCATTTCTGCCTCTGTCCCAAGCAAATACACACCATCAAGGGAAGGCAAGAAAGAGAGAGGGATATATCTGTGGTCCACTTTACATTAATTGATCAGACCTGGAATAATGATGAGGAAATCTGCTCCCTATTACTGCTCCTTCCCACCCCCTGAAGACACAAATATTTTCTTTTTGTATGGTTCTCTCAGAGCAGCACAGCTCCCAGTGGACTCCATGCTATGGTTTGGTATGCCTAAAAGGAAAAAAAAGAAATATGTGGATTTTGCACTTAACAAAAATCAAAGTGCACCTTCTGACAGGCACTATTCTATCTGTGAGATGTGAAATGAATTGTATATGTTCATTACTTCATAATGGAGTGCAAATATGCTCTTTGATATTTTTCATCCAGAGCTCAAAAAGTCTCAGTGATGCTATAATGTTGAATTACAATGCTTATCACTCAGATCTGCTACCATAACATCCATGACCGTATGTATTTAGATGTATCTGTAACCTCACTAAAGTAAGATGGCAGAAACAGTCCCTCTTTATATCTAAAAGAAATCACCAAGTGTGACATTTTTTTAATTGGCTTCTGGGGATGTTATCCAATTATCTGTAATTGCAGGTTACATATACTATTTGTATTATTTCACACAATGTTATATAAAGAAACTGATGGGAAATGTCATTCAGTAGTTTAGAGGAACACTGCTGTTTTAATAGAGGATGATTGGAGGTGATGAATTTGATAAAAGCAGATTTTTGAGCAAACCATTTCAGTGACCCAAAAGAGAGAAAAACAAAAGGAATTGCACAGGATAGTTTTTTAACAAAGTCCAGTTTTCCTTGATATTTTGTGAATTGCTTCCAATAGCATGGCCATTGAGGGAATGAAGCAGTGGGAGGAGGGAGAACTGGGCAACAGAAAGGGAGCTGTGGTTAAGGCAGTGGCTTTGGAGACCATCTGACTGGATTCCTTTTCTGTCTCTGCCTAAGAAAGTCATTTAGGAGATGTCTGTGGCACAGTGCCACTCTGCATTTAGTGTGGCTACCAAAAGCAGCTGGTTTTGCTGCACTCACTGCAAGCAGCAGCAGACAGCTTCTCCCGCAGGCTCCACGTTCTCTGTCTGTGAAATGGGAGGAGTAATATTTCTTTTCCCTCACTCTGCCCAGTGCATGACATCTTCTGTTTTAGGATGTTGGGACTAAGAGGAGGCCAGGCTCATGGGTCCCAGTCTTTGGCACATCTTGGCAGCACTCGGTTTTGCTCCAGAAACAACTGGTACAGGAGTAATCCTGATTTAGTTGCCAGAGGCAGTGTACTTTTGTTTTGCTACAGGAGGTTGACTTCTGCTTGCCTGTGGAGCCACTATGTAGCTGATCTATCAATTAATCTCATTCCTGATTGCAGTGTTTGTTGTAACTTTCAGAATCCCTTTAATCACTGTGACCAGACACTTGTTTATGCTGTAACCCTATAAAAGGAAACAGTATGCAACTACAGTTTTCTTGTTATCTAGTCATAAGGGATAGAGAAAAAGACTTGTCTTGAATAATATATAAAATTGAATTTAATTCTGTTGTAATATTTAATTCCAGAAGTATATATGAAAGCAAATATAAGTGTATTACATTCTTTGAAATTATTTAAACTATTTTATTAAATATATTAATTCTATAAAAGTATTGCATTTTAAATTTACAACAGCTATTCTTAAAAATTAATGTTTTATTGCTGAGTGTTACTGTATTAAAGTTTCACTCACTCATTCAAAACTGAATCATCTTTAACTACTGCTCTTAGGAATTTATTTAGCAACACATTGGAAACCAGGTGGAAAAGAATTAAAAGCTTTTGTTAAGAATTTGATCAGCTACTCTAATTAAAAGTATCCAATCAAATGATAAAAAAGTCTGTTTAGATTTTAGGGTTTTTGTCTAGTGTTGAACTGATGCAACATCTGAATGTCGTTGCTCTAGAGGAACTGAGAAAACTTTAAACAAAACAAAAGTCTAAACATGCTCAGTGCAAATATTTTAAATGGAATGCAAATGCTAGTACAGAAGATAGTAGTTGGACTTTTTTTTTCTTGTCTTTCTGGTTTTCAGCACCTAATGAGAGGAAAAAAAAATCTTCATACTTAAGAAAACCTATGCAAGAGAAAATAAACATTTCCCTTTAACGCTTTGGAAGATAGGTTTACAATTATGGCTTCAGTTAAAGCTGTAAGGAAGGACCTTTCATCTTTTCAGGCTATGAAGGCTTGGTGTTTCTGACTTTTAATTTCTTCAAGAACTGAGTGGGGCTTGCAGGAAGGAAACTAAGACAGATGGGAACAAGCAAGAAGGAACATGACTCTAGGGTTTACCATCTAAGGCACTCACCTGCAGAGAAGAAAGGAAGGAGGAGAAAGCTGTTATATACTGGTCTTTCTTTCAGAGAATGTCTGTGCTTTCTACCATGAATATCACTAGATGAAAAACGGAAATATTTTCGACCTTTCAATTTAAAAGTAGAGAGGCAGAAGGGGGTATGGCCACACAAACTCTCCCCAACTAATTTTTATTTTATCTTATTTTTATCTGTCTTTAATATTTAGTTATTTAAATGCATACAGCTTCTGTCTGAGCAACTTTCAAAATATTTCATGGGGATCTTTAAAAACTGGCCAGGTTCATGACTGAATGCATTCTCTCTCCGTTGACATGTACAATCTACTTCCAATTATTTAACTAGTGTTTTAGCAACTGCATCCTTTTGCAGTACACATAGCAAATCATAAATATATTTAATAAAAAAAAAGCCTTTATTAATCACTCCTAAAGTCCATTTAAACAAGCATCATGTATTTCTCAAAAGAAGAGTATACTATAAATGACAAGGTAATTATTGTGCATGTCTAATTTTGGATAAAGGACAGGACTTACAATGTATGTTTTAAGATATAACAATAAAAAGTTAATTGGAATACTTTTACAACACTCCCATAACTCTTTTCCTTCCTTATTTATTATAGACACTCAAACACCAAGCCTCATATAAATCAGAGGTTAAACATGCCTTTAATAACACAAATGACAAGATTCTACTATGTTTTTATAAAGTATTCTTTAATAGGTAATTAATTTGTGTCTAACAATGTATTTGCTTATAACAGTTGCTTATATCACCTAACTGACAACCACATGGTTTGCAAATTAACTCAGTCTTGTTTCTTGTGGTACCTAATTAATGTTATTTAGGGATTGGGTACAAAATATAATTGTTTTGTCCTTATTTCATTTTGATGCAGTAGGTTTATTTCATTGTTTGCTGCTTTACAGCTACATTCATGTGACAGTGTTCAGGCTGCAAACTATTTAGTTGTCTTACAGTGCCTTCTCAAGCTTCTTTGCACATACTTCAGCTAGTTTTACCTTTCTTTGCTGTTCTAGAGACACTTGGATCTGTCGTTGCTTCTGTTCAATGTTAGTGTTCAGCCAGATTCAGTGTTCAGCCAGAGTCAGTCATTGTTGTTTTGTTTTGTTTTTCTGTATTTCTTTCTTGCTTGTTCTAGAACCAAAACCATTAGCATTTTGCACCAAACCTTTAGTAGGCCATCTGCTTGTGTGAGAGCTGTGCCAAAGTCCTGGATTTGTTCAGGATTAGGGATGGGGAGATGAAGTGTTAAAGACCCTTACTGGGTCAAGAGCCTAAAATGATGTATTCCAAGGAGGCACAAAGAGCAGGGCTGAAGACATGTGAAGACATGCATAGGGTACTGGGTACTGTTTAATTTAAACTAACAATATGAAAACGTCTTACAGAAAGCACAAGACACTCATCCATGTTTTCAACAGCTGGGTTGAATTTTGCCTTAGGGCACCAGCATGCTCCCCCATCCTTGCAGATGCAGCCGACTTGTGTGGTGAGCCATGGCAGTCAAGCTGCCGCTGCCTTCCCTGGCACTGTCTGACAGCAAGTGATCCCAGTGTGACAGATCTTAACTTGCCTTTCCCTGCTATCCATTCTCATCCATTAACTATTCATGCAAGCTCCCAATTAGATTACATGAGATAAGAACATTAATTGGCAAAGTCACATTCCTTAGCGTCTGACAATATTGATGTTATTCTTTTTGTTTTCATGTAGGTCTTCAGTATTTTAGGCTGTTTACTATTTCTTCCATGTTGAAGACAGGCAGAAACAGAGAAGCAATGACTTTACCTGCTGCTTTGAATTTTGGGCCGTCCTTTTTGTCTTAGAAGTGTTCTTTCAGCTCATTAAAACATTTAGTTTAGTTTTTACATTTTATGGTATTTCCTCATTAAGACATTGCTCAGGTGAAGTAACATGGTTTAATAACTTCTCTAGCAGGACTAAACAAGCAAGTCCTAGCTTTACTGATGATGATTAAGAGTAGGAGTCATGCTGTGAAAGAGTGACTAAGTGCTGTTATTGAGTTCTGAAAATTTTCCTGGAAGATGAATCTGATAACTCTATAACAAGCATATTTCAGTGAAATGATCCAATTCTAGAAGATTAGTATATTTTTCTAAAATCAGTAAGCTTTTATAAAAGTTCCATGTCTACAAATCTGTAGGACTTCTCTAAAAGGAATTCTAAAAAGGGAGACTCAGTAATACCTACCTGACAGCCCCAGAGAACAGCATGTGGTACAGAGAAGCATCCTATAGGAATGCTACCATTTTATATTCTGCATTTTGAACACATGTAAGACAAGTTGGTGTTGAAGGCAGGAGGAAATCGAGGGGAGGAAACAAGGATTCTGGGAGGCCACCATTTGACAACGTTGTTCTGAGAAAAGTTAATGCCAAACAAAGCCTCAAGTTGGTCTTACTTTCATCAGTAATTAATGTGACTATTATAACTAATAGTTTTTTATGAGCTGGAAGAACTGTCTCACTTGTGTAAATTAACTACTTGATACTTTTCAATTATTATGCTGATAGAGATTAATAGTTAGACATCAACAAGGATACATGGTATAACAAGAATATAAATGAGAGTCCTGATACAATTGGAGAGTGGATAGCCATAGGCCTTATGAGTGTGTAAGAAAACAGAAGTATTTTAAATAGATGAGTTATCCTACATGGTTTTAATTGTTTGTATTTTGTTATTTTCTACAAACATAGAAAGGCTTTGGATGAAGCAAGTCACTTGGAACTCCCCTATTTGTAGCTAAGCAAGTGGAAACTCAGTTTTAGTCTTCTGCAGAGAGAGGATTTGGTTCCTCCTTTATTTTTCCCTGCCCCTCCCCATGAATACTTTTCACATCTGTAATAGGACTTTTATAAATAAAACAAGTTTCTGTGCCATATAACATACTTTGGCAGGGATAGTTGGTAGCCCATATCTTGATTTTAGCACGTAAGATGCTTCCACTGAGTCTGCATTTTTTTTTGAGAAGGCAAGGATCAGTTGTTCAGGGAATAAAAGATCCAGGTTATGTCCTAGCAAGGAGGAGGGAAGGCTTCAGGCCCACCCACAGCCCTGCACAGCCCTGAGCTGCTGCTCTTGTAGTGATTGAATCAGTAGAGAAGGAAGTCAAGAGCAATGGCACAGTTACACCCAGATCTGTGGCTGTCACTCTCAGGAGAGGAGCCAGAAAATTGCCCTCAGTTGAGTGTAACTATACCTTGGGGCTGCTGAGTGAATACCACTAAAACTCACCTGTACTAACAAAGATACCACTCAAATCCCTATCTTTTTATATTTTAAGAAAAAAATACAAACTTCAAAAAAAAAAAAAAAAACACAAAAAAACCCCAGAAACACCAACCAAAACGACCTGGCAAGTCAATAAAAGGTGTATCCTGCTGTTGTCCCAAATGTATTTTCAACTTTTTTCTGAAGAATGAAGTCATGACCTAACTGTTTATTCCAGCAGTAGGCTAATTCCTGTCCTGGTATAAATGGGTGAACCATTATTAGCAATAGCTCCTCTTTAACTCATTAATATTGGCCTTTGAAAGTTCATTTACAAGTTAGAAGGAACAAACTTGTTTATTGCCTTGGCCTCAGGTTAACAGAGCAACTGAAAATTCAGAATGGAACCTAATAAATAAAAATCTTCGTGTTTGTCCTCTAAGCTAACAGAGGTCAACTGATCTTTCCATTCTTTTTAACCCCTATCTAATTTTCTCTAACCAATATAATTTCTGGTATATTGTCCATAATGTTCCATTGAACCAAAAATGTTCTTTCCAGTGGTATTGCTGTTATTCTCATTCTAGGCAAGTCATGTGTTTGAAGATTCATTCTGCAGCAGAACAGGTTTGTTAGTCTGTCTTTTGAAAGGCATTGTAGTGCTAGAAAGTTCTGAGTCCTGAACATTTTTATTTTGCTGTTAAGAACTGATTACAATTCCAAAGATGTCTGTGGTTCTTGGATACTGGAATTTCATTATTCTAGATTCTGCCTGCTAGTCCATGTTTTCGAGTGGCAAAATAACTCCCCCTATGAAATGTAATATTCCATGTGATGTGAGGTTCTCTATTCAGGCTTTAAGGAAATCCCTAATCTGCCGTTTCAGTTTTTTCTGTAATTTGCTTCATTATGCTGCTGCATATACGACTGACTCATTGGTCCTTCTGATCTGAACCATGCTCTTTAATATGTGCATTTGTATGTGTATAACAAATATTTTTAAGACTTTATGTCTGGAAAACACAGATGACAGTAATTCTGGAAAAATAATTTTAGGAGATCCAAGAAAGATTTCAAGAACCTAGACAGCTGCTTTTGCATTTTATTTTTCTGAAAATATTTGGATTGGGAAATCTATGCTGTCTTTGGAATATCTTTTTTTGGAAAAACAATGTATGCAATGGTGACAGAGTTGTTGCCAGATTTAAAAATAACCCCAGCAGCAACAAAATGCTATCCCTTGTAATTTGTCTCCCTCCCCCAACATTCCTTATATATTTTCAGTCATCGTTATTCACAATTAAATAGCTAGAAAATTAATTTTATGAGAAATAAATATGCTCTAAATGCACCAGAAAACATGTGGTGTATTTCATATACACAGTTTGCTGAACTAAGGAGAGAAATTATCAAGTTATGTGGAAGCTTTCCATAGTCTCCTTATGTGACCTTGTAGAAGGCCATGAATGTTTGAGGTCAGGGGGAACATAAATATTCATTGCTACATGACTCATTCTGAATACTCCGCTAGACAAATTTTAAAATAATTCTAGTTAACCAGCACTGAAAACATTTTGCACATTGATCATTCATGTTCTGCATGTTGGTTTGGCAAAATAATTTTTCTCAATGTTTTTTTTTTCCCCTACTAGAGAACAAACTAAAAACTTTGAACAGACTGCCCCCTACAGAAAGAACAGCATTGGTTCTTTAGTGCTTATAGTTTATGCAGTTTATTGTTGGTGATAAAAGAGAACTCAGAGGCAACATGTCATGACAGGAATCTCATCTATAGCTTCCAAAAAATAAAGTTAAGTTTGACTAATACTTATTTTTCAAAATATTTTACATCCCTGTTTATGGAGGTCTTTAAACATGTCTAGATAGATCTTTATTTCAGGAAAAGTCCTTAAAATGCCACTATTGTGCTGCTTCTAAAGTAAGAACAATGTGTGGAAGCTCAGGCCCTGCTAGTTACACTGCTGTGATTCTCTACGCTCCTTGAAATTCTCTTTTTCTTGATCATAGTTATTTCCCCAAAAAGCAAAGTACTAGACCACCCCTGGCTTTGTTCTCAGCTAGTATCAAGAGGCTTCGTTGTAATGAAATTTCACCATTACTCTGTCCCTGACTGGACCTAAATATGTATTCATTAAATTAAAAGTACTTTGAAAAACTAAAATGTAAAGTCCTGTGAAGCTCATGTCTTAAGTTTTCCTCCCATGAGCATTTTCTGTGTTTTCACTGTTCCCAGTAGGCCTGTTTATGGCACAGGAAGGTTCCTTATGAAACTTCATACAGCTAGAAAGTAAGGTTCTAATTCAGCCTTCACCATATATGTTTTCAGGAACAAAAGACAGGAGAGCATTCAGGCATTTCCAGACACTAGATAGATTTCGGACAAAATGAAGATCTGAGCTTGGGATGGAAAGAAAAAAACAAAACAGCCATTACAAGTTCTGATTCCTGGTAAAGGCTGTTATTTCTTGAAAAAAATAGGGGTTTATGTTTTACACATATATTCAAATTTCAGCTCTGACAGAGCTGTTAAAAACCTGAATGTTAGATCCAAAAATCTCCCTACCAGATACTAAGATCTCAGACTACATCAGAGCAAAAGATTTCCATTTGGCAATGCTGAATAAGTAAGATGCACAGAAGTAGGCCATTTTTCTGAGGATTATGGAAGAACTTTTTTGTAGTTTTTTTGTTTGTTTGGGGTTTTTTAATGTTTGCAAACTTTTTTCCTTCATTTCTTTGGGAAGGTTATGTAAATAAGTCATTTTTTTAAAAAGTTATACTTAAATGGCTAAGATTTGTAATGGCATGGCACTGTCTATTTTTTTAATTACTATTATTAATCAAAGAAAGCAAGCATATCTCCAGACAAGCACTAGAAAATAGTATTGATATATTCAAGATGTGTTCATAAGAGCTGGGACAGTAAGTTTTGTGGCAGAAAAGATTCTCGCCACTTAGCTCACAGAATGAACCTTTACACTATCATCACAAGTACTGATATGTTGAATTGTTGGGGCAAATAATAAATTTCTTAACATAATTCTTTCATTTTTATATCTTTTTGCTTCAGTCAAATTCAAAATAAATTATTCAAGAAGGACTACAGGGAAGCCTTCACTTTGGTTTTCAAGGATATATTTTTTGATATGTTTAAATATTGAGAGATTGAAACACCTGAGATGTAGACCTAAGTATTTTTAGATCTCTAACCATATCTCTGTAATAAAAGATGACATTAAAAAGGAAAGAAATATGTACTGAGCCAAAAGTGTGTTAAATGGGAGCAGAAATTTTTTCTTTCTGACTGGGCTGTTTTCTGTTGACATCAAAATGACCTTTGGCTCATCCACATATTTCCCTAATTTTCCTTTCTCTGAATACTTAAAGATTTCAACCCAAAAGACATGTAATTTGCTGTAATTTAAATTAAATTTGAATATTAAAGAAACAGATTTGTGTTTATCTAGTAAATTAAAATTATAATCTTGGCAGCAAAAACTAAGGAGCTGGCTGGTGGAAAGAAAAAAACAACTTTTTCCTTCCTGTGTTTTGTTCTAGCTCCTTCCTTCCTCTGCCAACAATCACAATTCTTTCTTCAAAGGGAACACACAGTCAGTCAAAGCCTGCCTTTTCAGTTTTTCTTTGCTGAACAAATTCGCAGTGCAACTCCAGGATTTTGTTTGCTAGACTCCTAAGGAAATTTCTAAAATATTGTCAATTGCATGTACCATCATGGTTCTTAAATTGCAGTTTCAGTACTCCTCTAATTTAAGTAAAAGAGAAAACATAGGACAAAAAGTATTTTTCTTGACATTTTAAAAATGAAATATCAAAATACATAGCTGCTTTTTTGCAAAATCTAAGGACGTACGGCCCAAATAGACAAGATTCATGGCATAAGTGCAGATGAACCTATATGAACATGCCACAGATTAATATGCCTGCAAAGTGTCAAACTTCTAGCCCTTAGGCCTGCTTGGAATATAGGGTGAGTCTACTTTTTTGGTGGGTTACCAAATGGCCACAGATTGACAGGTACAGTAAGGTGCATTGCCACTACACATGGCAGGATTGACAGACCTGTTAAATTTGCAGTCAAAGGTGATGTTTCGAGTTTTCTTCTTTCTCTTAAACACCACACAAGGACTTTGGTCTTCATCAACATCTCCCACAGGCATAAAACACCAAAGCATTTATACAACTGGAGCCATGGGTTTTCTCTGGGACAGTGAGCTGCTTTATAGAGCTTTCTATTACAGAGATTTGCTGTTATTAAAATCAGCCTTATTCCCTATTGCCACAGCTGTTGTTCTCTTTTAACTTTAGACATCACCTCTCTAAATTAAGTAGAAAATAAAGGTGAGGAGTGTCTATAGTATTTGAAATGTGAATAATTGATTGTAAGGATATTTTTTGCCCTTTAAATGTCTTTTGTGTTACATTTTATTAATTTCTGCTTTTTAGTATCTGAATTCAATATCTGACAATATTCAGTATTGCAGGTTCATAAGGTAGCCAAATGATCACTGGTTAAAACATGTACACAAATTTCCTCCTCATTCCCAAAAGATTTTTCTCTCCAAAGATTTTTCTTTTTTGTTTGAGACACTAAGTATTTTATTCTGCTGCTTTTGATTAAAAGTATTGTAAGAAGAAAACAATGAAGTCCTAAGTTATCTTAGCTAGGAAATTTCTTCCTTTTCTGTTTTTCGTACCAACATAAAACTCTGATTGCCAGAAAGTGCAAGCATGTATGCCTGTCAGGTGACCGTGGTTTTATCCATTCCCTAAACTGACTGAAAGAATCTGGCAGTTACTTCCCAATAAATATTTAGAAAAAGATGAAGCAAAGATGGAAACAATACAGCAGAAACACAGGGAAGAAGTAAACGGTAAAGCAGATTTTTTATATTTTCTTGTTCTCTGACTTTGTTTGCACCCAGCACTAGACAACTTGCCAGGAAAATGTGATTGCTAGCTCTAATGAGTTGAATATTTGTTAGGAATGCTGATTATATAACCACTCAAAGAATCTCAAAGAGTACATTTCTTTCAACTGTGCAGCAGAGACGGGCTGCTTAAACAATAGTATCATTTACTTAAAGAAATTAACATTTATCCACTAGTGTATTTTACACTAACAAAGGAAAGTTCTCAATGTCCTACGAGCATGGGACACTAAATGAATAGTAAACAACTGTATTCTAGTTTTTACAGGTTGGAAAGCCAAAAAATATGAAGCTAGCCACACTATGAAGGCAGTTTGGGGGCTGGGGTGGCAGGAATAAAATAAAAAATATATCAGGATTGGTACCTAATTATTTGTTTTGTGGTAAAAGTTCTATTCCTGAGACAGCACTCTCTTTATTAATACATTAGAAATGTGCATAGCTTCTTGTGATGAACAGAATAATTGAATAGTTCTGAGCACACTTGAAAATTTGAGACCAACAGGTCAGCTAAAGGTAGGAAGCTATTTTTCTTCTCAGTCTTGCTTTATTTTATTCTCTACTAACAGGTTACTATAGCTGATGACATATGGTCTGTTTAAATTAGGCAGGCACTCAAAACCTTATTCGTTCATCTCAGCATGTGAAGCCAAGTTGTCTATTAATAGGAAAAGCTTTGCCTTGGAAGAACGTGTATGCAGCAGTCAGTCTCTGCATGGGGGAAATGAAGGATATGATACAACAGGGAATAAAATGAATTTCTTATGTGTTACAGCCAGAACCACTATAATGTAATACTGTTTCAAACAAAGTGGAGAAGTGCTGTTAAATCTGTACGTCTAGGAGGTGCTATGTTAATGACTTGACATCAGTGTTATCCAGCGTACTGAGTTTCCAGAGTCATCTCCAAGTTGTAATGGACAACCTCTCTCCTACTGCCAGAGACCAGAGAGGAACAAACCAGACCACCAGCTAAGGCATTATGTAATTGCCATGGATATGAGCATTAAAAGCCCTCAGGTACTGTATTTAAATGAAAAACATTAGCAAAAAAAAAAAAGTTAAATATGTATTATTTTCTTGTATAAAACTAGAAATTTTACAAAAATCTTACAGGAAAAATGCTGACGTGAAACAATCTTATCAGAAATACCCAACAAAATACCCACTTTCTTATGAAACATGCTTCAATGTAAATTTTAAAAAAATATTAAAAATAATTGTCTTTATGGAAGTGAGGTTTAGAACTTAGCAATTATTATTATGCAAGAATCAGTATCTATGGAAATTATCATCAAGCTCTGTTGATTACTGCAATACCCGTTCCCCTGCTTTGAAAAATGCAGTTTTGTCAGTGTGATTCTATACAGCATAGCACTACAGAGAGCGTTTTCCTTGCCCATCATTTTTACTGTCAAGCATAAAACACCTTTTCTCTCAGATATAAGCAGCTTGCCTTCACTTTCAAAGTCATTCATAGCCTCACCTCATCCCACCTTCATCTTCCCTTCATGATCAAGAAATCACTTCTTCCACTGATTAGCCCATGATGACAGCCTCCTCCATCTACTTCTTAGATTTTCAGTTGCTCAGTTTCAAGCTTTATCCCATACCATTCCTTATATTTGGAAAGGGCTTCTTTAGACGTCTGCAAAGCTACCTCATTATCTTCCCTCTAATCCTGTCTGTGAGGTTTCCCTGCCATTATGTCTTCAAAAGAAGTTTCAGAGTTTGGACTGGATTTGTCTGGTTATAATGAGCTGCTCCAATAAAAAGATATCTGGATCAGATGGAGCACTCCCAAAGATATAAAGGTTGGTATTTCCTACACACATGCAGCACTATCAATTCTGTATGGTTACTAGTGCCCCATTTTCAGAGGATGTTCTCTTGCTGTTGTTGGGGACCAATATATTTCTGCTTGAAAACAGAACTGAATGAATTTAAGGGTGATCTATCTGTATTGCAGAAGCAACTGTAGTAGTCACTGACAAGTCTGAAACAAGGGAATAGTCTAGAGGGTGTCTTGGCCTTTTCTTTCACATAGTAAATGATTTATAAGATATTTTTTGTATTGGCTAAGTGAAATAGTGGTCCTGCTGCTGGACACAGACATTGGGATTTTTTCTGTGCTTGTGAGGAAAGACTGACAGGACATTTTTAGTTTTAGTGACGAGTTCTAGGGGACTTGGGGGCAAAGTATTGTCTTTCGTTTTGTTCAAATTTCTGTTGTGGAACTGAGTAGTATTGTGAACCATTTTACTGCACTGGGTCATCATCTTATCTGAGTACATTTTTCTTTGAAGCAATTACATTTGTAGCCTGTACCCTTGAACATATTTCATGTTGTGTCATGTTTGTATCACTACCTCCAGAGGCAATGACTCAGAACCACGTCTTCCCTTTACAGAAGAAACTGAAAACTCCATGGCTTCTCTCTGTCATCCTTCCCTCCTCACAGTGACCCCAAACCTCTTCTGAAGGGGCCTGTGCAAAGCAGAGCATGTAAGTATTTCTGCTGATTTTGGTCTAAGCATCTTTAATTTTGCTGAAGATTTTATTTCAGTATGTTGGAGAGGAAGGTGCCTGCCTCCTCCTCCTCTCCCTCACCTGACCCTCCTGGCACTCAGACCTAGCCACCAGGGAATTTTCATAGGTCCTGAAGAGGCAAAAGGCTACAGTTTCCCCAGACTTCCTATCTCAGGTTTTCTTAGGCCTCCTTTACACAGGATTTTCATCCCCCTTTTCACCAGCATTTCCAGCAGCCGAAGGGCCAGCAGGCTCCTTAGTTGCTCTGCATGAAGATGTTAACTGAAACATTCAGAATCCTCTGTTACTGCAGAGTACTTTGGTGGTCTCACATCAGTCTGACTGGCTAAAATCTTTTGAAAAATAATTTTCAGGTACTTAAAATGTCTTCTAGAGAAGTAACAACTAGATCAAATCCAAGAATCTTTAACCTAGGGAATAACCATTTTTAAAATGCCCTTTCCATAATTTATCAGAAGTGGATCTGCATTCTTAGAAAATCAGGTGGGGATTTCTCCAAGGCACCAATGGGATGTAGACAGTAAGTCAAGGTCTTGTTCAGAACTTCAGCCTAAAAACACCCACAGAATTGTACAGATTTCTCAAAATAAATAGTAAAATCACTCCCAGGCTGAGGGATTTTTTTTTGCCAAGTTTCAGCATAAAACTATACTTTTGTAGCCAGGCTATAAATCTCTGAAAATCAGAGTTTATGTGGAAATGCTGATACAGCCTTAGTTATAGCACTGGTAATGGCTATAGCACTCAGTGATTTTATTCTGAAGGCTATTAATCCCAAACAAAACTTTCTTGGAAGAAGCTGAACTTTGGAGGTCAATGAGGTCTTAGAAGAAGTTAGGCTGAAAACTGAGAAAAGCTGCTTTTGTCCATGGAAATCAATTGTTATCGTTCTCCTGTCAGAAAATTTTAATGCAACGGCTAAGGATTTAAAAACAGGAAAAGGGAGACTGTCTAAAGGTCTTGTAAGAAGTGGTGGTTCATAAGTGTTGTTTGTTTAGATAGTGCAATGTTAAAAGCTTGTTCTGAAGCCATGCTGATGGTTTACCTGAAGGCAAAACCATGCAGTTCCCTTGTGTGCCCTGGTTTAAGCTTATGGGCGATTTTAGGTTGTGGTACAGTAACTGCAAACAGTTCTTTGTAAAAACTGACCCTCACGTTTCAGCAGAACTTAACAATAATTAACAGAGGACACACAAAAATTTTTAATAGCATGGCTCAGAAGGTCTGAAGAAGTTTCTTGAATGGTATTTTGAGGCAAAAAATATCAGGTAGATCCATTTTAAAGGGGAGTAGTAAGTGGGTGTGGCCTCACAATGAGGCTGCATTAGGCAGAAGTGTAAGTTTTTCAGTGTAGCATGAGAAGCTCAGTTCTTAGCTTCTCTCAGGGATATCCGGGACCCTAGTGCCATTAAGCTTCAGTTTAAGAAATGTAAGCTTTTAGAAGCAATGACAAGACAAGATCATTTGTCAAAATAATAATAATTAAGGTATTTTGAAATTTGTCTTCATTTATTGAATTCATGCAAGTAAATTACTCATTAACAACCGAGCCTATGTTTGGGGGGCTTATAATTACTAATTAATCACAGCTGGCAATTAGTATGTCTCATTTAGTGTATTTATTGGAATAAGCTGCCCAGGGAGTCACCATCCTTGGAGGTTTTTAAGAAGAGGATAGATGTGTTTCTTCAGGGGATGATTTAGGGATAAGAGTAGTGTAGGGCTATCGGTTGGACTAGATGATCTTGAGGGTCCTTTCCAACCGTAATGGTTCTGTGATTCTATTTTCTCCATTTTGTATCATTTTTCAGGTTAGTCCTGTAAAGTGAAGAATTAAAAAAAAAAAAAAAAATACTGCTAAATGGAAAACAACATTCCATACCATTCTTAAATGGAAGCATGAGTAAACTAGTAGTTATACAGGATTGCATAAGTGCACTGCCCTTCCCAAATCTTCGTTCGCGAAGCCTAGCCATGATAAGTGCACTATTCAGCTAGTCTAATAGGATGTTCTACACAGCATTGCCAATGTCATAAGTTCAGAGGCTTATACCATACACAGTGGTGCACAGGACAGGGGAAGCACAACCTCCAATGCATCTGTTCCATTTTTCTCCTTTGGAAATGTGAGTACAACAATAGTGAAGTACACTGCACTGTGAGTGTTGAGCATGAGGAGGAAGGTGTTGTATCGCATCCAAAATATTAATCCTGGAACTGATTTTTTGATAAACATTTTGGAGATGACTCAGTAATCCATGTAGAGAAGACAGATGATTATGCTCCTGAAGGCATTTTCTCTGAGCTACTACAAGTGCCACTAGTATGAAGTGGTCGATAATATCACTCGTACTACCAGCATAAGCCAAAGCTTGACTTTCTGATATTATTGCTTTTTTAAGCACATCATAATGTAAAATACTGTTTATGTGAATTCAAAGGGAAACTTAATTTTGCAAGACTGTTATACATACAAATACTATCAAGGCACCTGGAATCATACAGTTCCACTGTTTACACTAAATATCATTTCAACAGTCAAAGGATGCGCTTTGGTTACTTTGACTCAAAGTTTTAGGATACATTTTTGTTATTGGAAATTATTCTGTTTCAGACTTTGTCCTCAGTGAAAAAAAATAGATTTCAGTGTGTCAGAGTTCCCTTCTGAATGGAAACACAGCTTTCCAAACAGTTCCCTTGGACAAAACTCCTGCTCTCCTAATCCTATGAATGGCAGAGTGGAAGCAGAGCAACGTGAAATTTAGCAAACTAGTATTTCCCCAGGAGGATTCTGAGGATACTATCTTAGAAGTAGTACTAAGAATAGTTTTGTATAAGCAAGTGAGATTTGGACGGTATTTTGTGGCATTTCTTGTAATTTTAATTCATGTAAAGAAAATTAAGGTATGTTCAAATTGTATGGTCATTGCTATACAGCTTTCTGAAGCTCTTTATTCTATAGAACTATTTCTCTATTCTGTAGAACTGTAGCTAACTCTGTTGTACACCCAAGGCTGGTGTAACTTTAGTGTTCTGATGCCATAGTTGTTCAGTGTCTGAGTCTGGCTTCTATACTAATCCATGCCAATGAAACTTTTCGCAGCCTTTTTTACTTTTCCCCTACAAAGACGTTCATTTTGTGCCATTCCTTTGTTTTTCAGTACATAACATTACCACAGAGTATATATCTTTCAGCTCTCTATGATGGCAATGCTCAGGCAACTCAGGGACAAACAGAAAACAAAACAATACCCAGAGATGTATGTATTGAACTAGATGATCTCCAGAGGTCCCTTCCAACCCCTAATGTTCTGTGATTCTCTGTGTGTGTGTATTTAAGACCCAAAGAAATGTGACATATGCAAGAAGTTTAAGCTGAAAGCGTTTGACTTGTACTGTGACTTGTCACTGTTTTCTACAAAGCATTCCTTTATAAGAATTTTAGAAGAATCATTGATGCTTAGTAAGATGGATCACAATAGTCATAGACAACAATTGCATACAGAAGCAAGAAGGAGCTAACCTTATAAAGACCTATGCAACTTACATGTCAGTCTTAGTATTTGAATAAATAAGTAAAAAGATTTAAAAAATAATTTGAATTAAAAATATAAACCCTTCTTTAAAGTACCAATAGAAGAGATTCTGTCAAAAGCCTTCTCCACAAGATGATGGTATTCTGTTTCATAGCTGTTAAATAAGACAGAAATATTTTTATCAATCTTATCAAATGTCTCAGTTTTCAACACTGAAATAATGCCTAACACTATTTTCTGGTGATAATTTTTTAAATCAAAAGATGAGCAGTTTTTACATTTTCTGTTTGCAATCAAATTCTCTGGTGCTGGTGTTTCTTGTGACCCTTGTTCTGGAGAAGAGATGCCAAAAGTCATTAAAACTGATATTGCAACATAAGAGAATACAACAGTTTAATACAAACCCCTTTGAATATCTTTATTGTGATTTTTTTTTTTTTTTTTACCCTTCAGAGTAAAGCAATAGCATAATACCCAGCTGCATGATAATATTGGCAAGCAAGGCCATGAATTTCAACTGCAAACCCTAAACACTGAATGTGCTGTGCTTTTTAGAGAAATCCCCTTTTGTATGAGATATGTAATACCCTTTTGTGCTGGAGTGGTTTGCATAATAATAGTTTTCTTTAGTTATTCGTTGTCATGTGATGGAGCTGCAAAGTGAGTTAGGCAGTAACAGCATAAAAGACCATTCTCCATTTTTCTCTAGTTTTTCACATATTTTCTTGTCTTTTTAAGTGTAAATAATTATAACTATCTTCAGGAAATATATCCAGTTATTAACATTTCAGACCTTGTTGTTACTTTTCTTAATATCTACTTTCCCATTTGAGCTTTTATTTTTCAGAAGAAACAGCAATATTATTTCTTTTGCACTCATGAAGAACCACAAGCATCTTAAAATAACTGAGCATATGATCATCTGGTTTAAATCGACGTAACTCTACTCAGAGACACTGATACTTTGCTCAAGACACAAACAGTAGAGCTACTTGATCAAAGCAGCCAAGCAAAATTTATCTTCTTAACTAAATAACTTATATTAGAGTTCTGTATGTTATGCTGCACCACTGAGATAAAAGGTACTATCTGACATGAGTCATCTTAAAAGTTAGAGATCTAGGATGCATCTGAGACCAAACATAAAATGCAATTTTAAGAATTTTCTGATGAGTTTTCCCATGTAAAAATTTTTTAAGATTCCTCTTAGGCTCTTTGATGTGTTCTAGTCTGGGTAGTAAGTAAGGAATATTTCCCAAAGGAGATATAATTACATTGAAACGGAGCTCAATCTTATTCACAGTGAAAGCTACAGAGGAGGACTAAAATCAGGGGAAGTTCCTCAGCTAATGTACAGTAAACTAGCCATTATTCTAACTGATACCATCAAAGCATTTTTCCTTTCAAATCAGGAGAGTTATGCCAAGTTACTGTAGTTGTGACTTTGGCCATAAAATTGAGAGTAATTTTCAACCCCTGGCCTGCAACCACTGCAAAAGGACCACTTCCAAGCAATCTCTAAATAACAAAGGAAAGCAAGGCTATTACCCATTATCTTAAGTTCAAAGTGCAAAGAGGATTTATAATCTTATTGGAAAACGCTTAGAGGCTTGTAAATTGTAAAAGGTCAAAAGCAACTAGGCTAGATTATTTCAGAAGAGCTCACAAGGTGGATTAACAACTAAAAATACATTATCAGATTTTAGCACTGCAAAGAATACCCAGACAGAGAAGAAATGCTCCAGAACAGTTATTCATTTTATAGCTCCATGTGTCAAAATAAGAGACCATTATGCATAGCCATCCTACTAAACTTAACATAAACCAACATATCTCTTCCCAAGCAATCATATATTATCATTTTCTAAAATATCTAACAACTGTCATTGCTAAATAGGGCAACAGGAAATTTTCACAGCTCTAATCAGTGAACCTACGATCAATACCAGAGACAGAAATACCATCACTGAAGCCATGGAGGAAGCCTGGAATCTAGGTAAGAGAGTATTATAATGATTATATGCTTTGTAAATCTTTTAATCTGCAGTGTCACAATTGAGCCATGGGGTTCAGAAATATGAGTTGCCTCCTATCAGTTGGATACCAAATATTATTAATGTACTTCAGGCTAAGCAACACGTTATGCTGTCTGTTAGTGGCAGTGAAATACGTTAGCTTAGATTTTTTTTCTTTGCCTAGAGAACCTAAAACAATTATTTCTGGAGGAAAACATTCAGTGGAGTTTTCTGAAGTTTTTTACTAGGAAAGTATAGCCTATGCTTTACTAATTATGTCTTTATAAGGGTCTCTGAGCTTTACTGGATGTGCCTCACAGTCACATAGCTGTCTCTGGGATACAGCCGTTCCCTCCAATTTTCATACTCTCCTCTCCAGATTTCTAGGTTTCTGTGATTTATTTTTTTTAGGCTCCTTAACAGATGTAGCAAGAGCCTTATGTGCTCACCACTTTCTTTTATAATTTCTTAGAAGTGTTGAAGTTTTTGTTCACAGCAAACTGTGAATGCAAATTAAATGTTTCTGTAAAAAAAAAAAAAATCCCACTGCTTCTCAAATATACCATTTCATGTGAATATTCCAGAGTGATGCAGATGGTCAAAAATTAGACGAATCAGCCATGGGGTATGTTTACTTTCCTGAAACAATTGATGTTTAACTTGCAAGTTAATGAACTCTCTACCAAAGGCAATACATCCACTTTTTTCTATTAAAAATCATCCTTCAGATGATTTGAAATCTATACTTCTATGAGCAGTATAAATCCATTGCAAATTAAATCTTGGTACTGTACATTTGGACTTGGTATAAAGAGGTGCCTTGGAATAGCATATCATACAACAGAGTCTAATTGTAAGAGAGACAGTTTAAACTCACATTTTCTTCACTTAAATTTAAGATGCAGAAGCCTCTTTCTGTCCTGTATCTTCACTTGCAAGTAATAGTGCTGGTCTCTTGTCTCACAGATACATTGCCCCAGACAGCTTTGCCAGTTTGAAGAAGTCTCTAGAAAAAGGACAAGACTTCTTCTCTAAGGTAATCAGCTCTCTCCTAGAACAGGCTTTGCTGTAAGTAGCATTGCAGTTTGAACATTTCAGTGACTTGGAATGACTGGGTGTATCACTAGCAAGTTCACTGTACTGTAAAAGAGGAATCTGCAAGCTCTCACTTAACTTGCAAAGTAAGCTCACTGTAAAGTACAGAAAACTTTTATGCACGTGCATATAAGCAAGGAGAAGATGGCCTGTGTGAGTGACACGAAGGACACAAATAGGATTGTACTGAAAATCTTGACTTCAGTGCTCTCTGGGAAAGTTTCTACATGGATCCAAACAATTTTTGCTCATTTTTAGCCCATATCCTGACTACTGCCTGTCTATTTTTTTAAACCTTTACTGCTGACTGCATTGAAAGAGAGAGAATATCACTTTAGATGGGCTACTGAGATGCTCCTGTATGTTAATTCCTGTGACACTTCCACTGTAACAGCTGTCATACAAATTTCATGTGACAACTTTCTAGTGCAGTGAAATGTTTTAACACTTTTGAAATGAAAAACAGTCATTTGTTTGCCAGAGAAGTGCAAACACTTTAGCCACTACATTCTCTAAGTCCATAAGAATTCAGGGTACATTATTTCAGGAGACTTCTGAAAGTGTCCTTCCCTCCTTGAGTGAGCCCAAGGAAGAACAGGAACTAAGTGGAAAAAAAGAGTCTTCCCTATTGCAACCTACAAGTGAATAGGATTGCAAGGAAAAGACAGAACAGGACAAATTTATTTCCACTCTCCTTCTACAACAACTTAATGAGAACAGGACCCAGTTTCAAGTAAACAGCTTTTTCATTATTTCGTGGCTTCTATACATGAAAATGCCAAATTCACCCCAAACAGTTTTATACTGATCCAGTCACTGAGAAAGACTTCCAAACAGCCAAGGTCTGAGTCTTAATGAATTTTAAAAGCTTATAAAATGTCCATTGGTTATATATGCTTTAAAACAAAAGGTTTATTCTTACACATTGGCATGTCTTTATTGGCACCATTTATTTACTTTTTATAGGAGTGAGAGCATTACTGCATTTATGCCAGCATATTTGATTGTGTATGACTTATTTTACATTTACAGGGATCTATTGTTGCTTATGAGGAAAAATAAAATTTCTGTGGAGTGTTTATTTAACTCCCTGTTGAAGTTAAGCAAGACATATCTTTGGAAATCTCTTAAAGGATTATTTCTAATGGCGCCAATGGGACCCTTGCTCTGCTTGTAAAAATATATGTGAATTTATAATGGATAAAGATACAATTATCCCAGAATAGCTTTGGGAAAAAACATCAGATTTCTTTCAGAGGAGGGGCACAGATATGGATTGCAGTGTATGTTACTGTTCTATAGGCAGGCTGGCTCTTATTTTCAATGCAAGACATATTCTCTTACCAGTTTTAGTGGTCAGAAATAATTCCTTTTAAATCAAGTTATTGCATTTCCTAAATGGAATTAGCCCTTCCTTATATGAGAACAAGACAAAGTGTAATCTTACCCAGGGATTTCAATATTGCCAGTGATGAAAACCTGAATGCTTGAAATCTCACAGCATTCGCACTTGTTTGCAGCCTCTCAAAGTCTGTCTCAGTTTAATCCAAGAAATTGCAAACTTAGTCTCACTGAAACAAAAGAAATTCTAGTCATGGACCTTTTTTCACTTTTCTAGATCTGAAGTTCTGTCCTCTGCATTCCCACTAAAGTTTTTATGCAAAGTCCTTATAAAGTTGAATAAACCACGCTAAAGCTTAATTACATGTTGTATTAAAAACAGACATGGAAAGGGCATTATTTACAAGTTGGTGTTTAATTGATTCATTCATTCATTCATTAATTCTGTTGACTCCCCAACAAACTTATTAAATACCTATTCTTTCTTGTGAAGATGGAGAGACTCTCAGATGTACAGAGCTGAAGTTTGCACTGAACAGGATTTTTAAAAGCTCCTCCATTCTTCTAGCATCTGAGTATATTTAAACCTGGGACCTGGTTGTCCTTCTTCACACCTGGTCTGAGGCATGAATTACTCTAACAGTATCTTCACTGACAATGAAATCTTGCCTCCTCAATAGATGTGAGCTTATTGTCTAGATACTGTTGTAAGGAAAAGCAGCTGATTAGAGGGCCTGTGTAGCAGCTAGCTGATGAAATACGTGTTTGATAAAACTCTTATTAGAGCCCTGCACACTTTCTAGAATGTTCATGATTCAGCTGGATTTATCAACACAAAAAGAGCCCCATTCTTTCTTCACCTGTTGGAAGAAGCCTCTGCAGAGCTAAGTTTTAAAGTTTGAAATCAACACTCTGTCACCTTATGCTATTCATGCCCATCACACACTGACATGGAGCTGCAACAAAGGAAATGCCATGTCACAGAGAGTTTTTTCCATCTCTGTCTGTTCTGGTGATGTGAGCAAGTCAGAGGGCTTTGAGCTGCTTTATTTTCCATAGGCAGAAGTGCACTTCTTTGAAGGCCTTTAAGGTGTTATCTGCAATGAACCATGTCACTCAGATCAACAACAGAGGAAAACAAGCCTTCAAAAGTGAAGCAGGGACAAGTCTTGGGCATAATGTTCAAGTCTTTTTTCCCAATTGTTTCCTCCCAAACGGTATGACTGATCCAAGGCTTCAGTAGGGGACCACACTCAGGGCTTATTATAATTTTATTTAACCACCAGATACTTTTGATTAGTGCTATTTAAGGATATGAAATCAAAGACAAATTTTTTTTAATAAAAACTTCTGTGGTAATTCCTATTTAGCAAATCATGTCATTTGCTTCAATTCCTTATGTAGCAAACTTCTATCAATCTAAAGGGAGTATTTCTTTAACTCATGGAAAAACTGCATTCTTTGCTCTATACTGCCAAGAAATTCAAAGAATCTGGGCATATTTGCCCATGTATCCTCATTTCTTTGGTTTACTGAACAGCAGTCTGCTGTTAACAGAATAATTATAGGCAATGCAAAAATCCTCTATCATCTCAATGCATTTCCAGTTTTTCTGTGTCCCTTGAAGCACAGGAGAGTATGAAAAGGTCTGATTTTCATTTTTATAAGGTTTTTTATCAAATACATCCATCTCAGATGTGAAAAGTTCGCTATGACAGGCAAGAACAGTGGAATACTTTGGCTTATAAATAGAGGTTCATCAAAAATATCACTACAACTCAACTATATCAGAAATAGTTTTGTAACTTTGGAGTTCTTTTGCAGCCTTAGCAAGGTCCAAAGAGCACAGCAGGGCACAGAGCAGAAGAAATCAAATCTGATAGAAAGTGCAGGTCCACACAGTACAACTGGGAAGGCTCACAGCAAGAGGAGGTATTTCACACTGACGGTTTACAAAGAAACCAGTTTATAAATCAGTTTAAATATAACTTGGACATCGTGGTAGATGATAGGGACATAGACTTCCTACAAACTGACTCTGTCTTTTCTTTTCACTTATCGTCCATGAACATTGAACTGCTGTGGTTTAATTGTGCAAAACAGGGCTTCAGAATTCAATATATTGCTCAGATTGTTCTCCAATATTCTTCAGATTTAGTAATGTTTGCAGGAGGAAGTCAAGGATGTTGATGTGAGGATTCCCTCTTCTGGATTGCTCAGGGTTTTCCCAGCAGCTGGCCCTGTAGTACAGGTGATTTTATTTTATTGGTGTGTGTCTGTTCTCTATACTAGCCTTTGATTGCTTTCCACTTTGTATTTATTTTTGTGAAAACTTCTCCACAGCTTGCAGAAAGCATTAGTTTTATATGTGTCTTCTCTGCCCTTGCAATCCTAACTTACAAAAACACTTCACCACAGTATATGCCTTTATACCTTAGTCATTCTTGCTTACTACTGCACAAAGGGCATCACTGATCCTGGGAAATCTTTTGCTGTGGCATGCTGATGTATTGTGCTTAATGCATCATCAACAATGACAAGTCTGCCTTAGGCAACTCCAGCAACCCAGAAGGCATAAGGGGTTTTTATACAACAGCTCTTTTAAAAACAACCCTATATCCCATGCAGAGAAACTTTTTTTCCTTTGATTCACTGCAGGTAGGATCAGCAGTTGATGCTATGCAAAAAGATAAGTCAACACGACCTTGCTCAGGAGAAACAAACCTGGAAGTAGCAGTTACTATGATGGATTTTATTTGTACTGTCCATTCATATAACTGCAGAGAACTGCAGAGAACTTCATGCAGCACCTAGCAGAAAACATGTCTTAGAAGGAATCCCACTGTTATCCCAATACCAAAAGGGCAATCTTGCCCTCATTTCAAGAGGGTAATGCTGAGAGGTCCACTCCGACTACTGCATTTTGCATGAGAAAGCAAGAACGCTTATGCCTTATTGTAAGGCTCTGAAAGGCTGTTCTTGCTAATTAGTTTGAGGAACTAGAAGGAGGCATTTCAAGAAAACTTCACATTTCTTGCACACAGTGCAGGTCATCTTGCAGTTACTTTTGAGCTCCTAGGATTGCAAGACCCCTATTCTGGGAGACTGGGTTGCTGTCCCCAACAGATTTTTAAATTATTTCTCTTTATTTTAAGATAAGTCCAGATAAGTTTAAGTTTTATCTTCATTAACAATTGTCAGAATATCGGCACAAATAAAATATATTTGTTTCTAAATTAGAATCCAAAATGGACATCTTCTAATCATAATTTAAAGAATGATTCATGATTCAGAAAGAAACCAATCTTTCAAAGAGATTCACTTAATTTAGGAGCTTGTAAGGAGCAGGAATTTTTAATCTGTTTGAAATCTCCTTTAAAATCAAGTTCTAGCTATAACGTAACCTTCTGAGTAACTGGGTATAGTTACAACTACCAACAGCTAGAAATTCGGAGGCACAGTGCTTCTGTCCTCATAATAAGGTTCTGCACGCCTTCTCTTCTGACCTCAGCTCTCACAGAGGCACCCTGCATTACACAGGAAAGCATCGTTGGTTTCTATCTACCTTCATTTTAGAGTATCAGGGAGGTGAAAAGCATAGTTTTTAAAGCATATGGATGTGTGCTGTCTGTATTTCTACTATGCCATGTATAATGAGTACAGGCATGATCTGGAGATAAGGGAAAGGCAAAGTTTATGAATTACATGTTTTCAAAAAAGAACCCACACAAAATGCAGCTCAGATTGCTCATAGCACAGTGTGAGAGAGCAGAAGTATTTTGTAGCTCAAAAAAACCCCCCTTTTTGATCCCCACTGACCATCTCAGCTCAGAGACCAAGAACTGAATGCACATGTAGAATTAGTTACATTTTCCCTGATAGAGTAATATATATTAGGAAACATAGGCACCAGTTGCTGTGGCTGAGCCAGGAACTGGGGAGTACTGCCCTCACAGCACCCTAGAAATCAGGCTGGGTGCTATGGGTCTGAAGGATAGGGTCAGCAGCAACGTGTGAAGGGATTTGGATCACCCATAAAGTGTGGATTCATTTGTACAAATACAGGCACTCGTCTTTGGAAACTGTTGCTCCCGAATGCAACATTTTTACCAGCAGTAAAAATGGGCAACAGAGCTAGTCCTGCCTGGTGAGAAGACCTGAGTCGTGCATGTAAATGTAGCTTTGTTACTGGAAAAAATGTCATTTGGCCAGATGTGGAGGGAGGAGGGCTTAATTCCCTCTCATACCTCTTGTTTAAACTAACTTACATGGCTTCACAGTGGGTGTTTGGAAATCACCTTTACTAAAGGTATCTTCTGGTTTAAAATTTCATTTTGTAACGAACAGTCAAGAAATCCAGATGTGCTCTGTTACAATGAGAACATTTTAAAGGAGCAGATGTTCTGGTACACTCTCAGATCAGGAACTTTCAGTATCTTTTGTATTGTTTCATTGTTTAGCATCAAGGAATTTTATTTTCTCAGCAACATTCATTAATTCTTATGAAGCATGTTATCAGATACAAAATAGATACAAATACCCAGCATCAGTTCCTATCTTCTGATTCCTGTTCTGTTTTTATACATAGAAACCAGGCAATTAAATTTTTACATTTAAAGCTTACTTAGCTCTCAAATTCAGATTTGGAAAAAAAAAAACAAAACCATAGAATGAATGAAATGAAATGAAATGTTTATTTTGGATAGCACATTGACAAAGTGAATAAAATCCCATGCTGTGGGATATTGCAGTCATGGGTCATGAACATTGAAGCAGGAGTTACTGCCATCCAGAGGAGAAAAACCATAAACTGTCATATTTCATTACTTTTTTTAAGCAAAGAAAGGTTAACCTAAGTGGTTGATTCAGTTTGTTTCATATTAAGGAATCAAAGAATAGAGAAATAACGTAAATGTACCCAGAGGTTTCTGTGGGTTCTTTTATATGTAGGTATTTATGAAACAAAGTTCAGAGCAACACTAGAAAAGCACAGGGAGAAAAAAACCCACATCCTTAGAGGAAGAAGCACCAGGTCATAAACCACATTTATTTTCCTCTCTGCAGTTTGAGCTATTTAAGGAAGAGGTTTTAGAAATACCTGTGCTAGCTTTGGATATAACCCCAAATTTGGAAAGGCAATGTACAGTCTATGCTGCTTGTATCTCAGGTGATATGCAGGCAGAGGGTGCTCCTTGTCACAGGGAGCTTAGTGAGACAGAGCAAGGAAGTTTCCAGGCATGTCCTTGGCATCCTCCTGCCCTCTCTGCGGGGACACACAGCATTGCTGAGGAGAGCACCCCAGGATGCACGTGGGGGTTTGCTACAGTGGAAGACTAGACAGTACTGTGGGCTGAAGGTATTTTCCTCAGCTCCTAATAATCCACCTAACAAAAAACGTCTGGGTGTCTAACTCCAAATTGAAGAATAAAACTCTCTACCATATAGAACTCTATTTTCAGTCCCTCCTTCCCCCAAAAACGCCAAATCTACAGCAGAAAACAAAGAAATAGGTGATTTGGGGGGAAATAAAAGGAAAGGGAGGTGGGAAAATTATGTCTTATGCCCAGTTTATCCCTGAAGTTGAAAAAGAATAAGAGTTCTCAGCTGAAAGGGACATATGAATTGGAGCAAACAAGCTAAACTATTGAAACTTTTTTTTGTTGTTGACTGAAAATGGGCAGTCCATATCCAGTCACAAACGTGTCCAAAGCTCAAGAATGGCAAATCATTTTATACAAAAAGCAATAATGATAATACTCCCTAGAAGGATCTTTCTAAATGGTATCTTATGTAAATTGTATCCAGAGATCCTTCTACGTTGTCATGTTTCCATTTGTTTGGTTTTTTTTTTAATCAGAAATTCCTGAAAGTGAAAAAATAATGCATGCCTAAAATATCTTCCTGATTTTACGCAGGTAACAAATAGCTGCTGCTGTTTCTTTTCAGAAGTGCAAGGCATGCTCACTCCGCAGTTCCTGCCCCGGGGGATGCTGCCAGGGCTCCTGCGGCTGTAGCATGCCTCAGGACCGGGCCCCTCACCGCGGCCAAGCCGGGACGGCAGCGCCCTCTGCTGGTCTTTGGAGAGGTGCTCCGCTCCGATTAGCCCTGCCCTACGCACCCCACAGCCCCGCATCCTCAGATACCGCCTGGGTACTCACAAGGTGAGTTTTGTTGCCCTGCGACCCTTCGCTGAGCGGGGCTGCTCAGGGAGCTTATTTCGAGATAGACAGTGACATTAGAACAACCACGTGAGACAGGTACTACGGGAGAGAGTCACCATAGAGTAACTATTACTACTCACCGTGGAGTAGAGTTTATGATGATCGGTTTCCAAAATGAAATAAAAGAAAGATGTTACCTAGCTAGGGCATGTTTCCCCCTTACCTGTACAGAAATATTAGAAGTACAGGTATGGTCAAACTCCTGAAGTTATACCAGCGATTGGAGAGATTTGAGTTCTGATTCTATAGATGAAGCACCCTGTGACTACTTTGCCTCTTTACTATTGAGTAGCAGAGTTTCCTGGCCCTCAAAAAAATCCTTAGAAGGAAAGTGGGGCTTTCAGGAGGGAAAATTTCCCGATCAGGGGTTAATTTGCCTGAATTTTAGACCATCTCTCATGACACCTACTTAACTTTCCCTGCCAGATTTTACCCACAAATGTACCCAAAGGTTAACCCAGGCAGTTGGGTGGAGCCCTGATCCTCTGTGAATACAACCATGTATTATCAACTGTCAGAGGTGTGCTCATGCCTCATATGCAAACACAGAGCCAAACCAGGTTAAATTACTTAATTCTTTCCTCTAGGGTCTCTACTTCATGGAGGAATTTCCTGAAGGACCCCAGCCTGAGAACAGCAATACGCCTGCCCGAGCCTCAGATTTATTTGTAGAGGTAGAAGAGAGGTCAAAAGCACTGAGTCTTCCACTTCGGTAAGTTATGTGCCCAATGACCTGCTCTTGGAAAAACTATTGATCTCTGCTTATAACTCCTGTTAAGAGTCCTGTACATATTGACAGTCCTGGAACTCCAGATTTAAATACTATAGTGCAAAAGACAACCAAGCAAATATCATAGCTTACTGCCTGCAAAATTTCTGTCTGGTAAAATATTTCTGTTGTGATTGTTTTCCATGACATTGAAAAAAAAAAAATCTGAGATCTTCTTAGTTTATAGATATGCAAAATAATATCAACTTTTGAAATAATGTTTTAAGGGTTTTTAACAGGTTGTTTTTCATTCGCCTCCTGTACAAAGCTGAAATTTAAGGGGAAACAGGAACCTCTGCATTATTATATGATTTTTGTCAACAACATATATCACAGCCCATTAAAAAGTCCAGTAGAATATCCTATTGATTTCATTCAACTGCCCACCACAAAAATAATGAAGTAGGTAGTGACAAAGGACAAGCCACATTTTTTTTACCACTCTACTAGATACCTTCAGTTATAGCATCACATCATCTCTAGCTCCATCACAAAGATGATCTATTTCAGTAGCATGTGAGGAGCAATTGTTCTTATAGGCAATAGATAGTCCTAAAACACCAGCATCCAAGAAAAGCAGAACAGAAGTCACTAGCTACTGTTTCCAATTAGAAAAAAAAAAAAAAAGCATCAAGAAGAACTACATTTTACAGAGCCAAAATGACATTCTATTTCATGTGGTCTATTTTTTAATACTGTAATCCAAATAAGAAGAAACTTAATTCAGAAATCTGCATTACAAGCTGGAAGAGGCACTGCTTAGGTGTAAGGAGGTGCATGGGCCAATAACCAAAATGTTAGATATAATTTTCCACTACATTTGTCCAACCAAATCCATGTAAACTTTGAACAAGTCTGGCAAGAGCAGCAGTGGTTTTATTTTTACTGCCATATAGAGGGGAAAAGTCCCTTGTGTATCCAGTATCCCCTGAAATGGGCAAAATAATTGTGGTAAAATGTGTTTATATATTTTAAGACAATCATGAATCAAGACAATGCTTTGAAGACAATTTATGGTAATAATTTCATGCCTGTTTTTTAAGTTGCCTAGTCTATATAGCTGCCTGAATGAGTAAGTGCCAATGTAAACAGTCAGTACTATATGGTGCCAAATGAAATCATCATCCATTTTAGTGCCCCTTACCAGAGCGTGCTCCTCACTGGCAGCCTTCAGTACATAAACAAACTGATGAATCATCTTTCCAGCTCAGAGGGTGACAGTAAAATTAAATTCCTTCTCCTCTCAATGCAACAGTTTAGTCATTTGAGACAGGAAATCACTTTGTGTTGGGAAGCAGTACTGGGGAAATCTCAACCAGTTTCCAGAACAGTGAAAGGCTCAGGTTGCAGCAAGAACGATGTGATTATGATGGGCAGGAAGCAGAACAGGACAAGTTCCAGCAAAAACTCCATAGAATGCAATAGTGAATATTATTCTTGATGTAGATCTTTAACAGGAGATTCAAAAAAAATATGCCAAGATTAACTCTACAAACACATTAAGTTCCTAGAGCTGTTTCTGTAGAGTTCTATTCAATACAGTAGGATTTTTCTGTAGGAACACTTGTCTGTGCCTTGTATCAATCACCCTAAGCCCAGTTCTACAAAAGTACCCTCAGGAATAATGATGTAAAGGAGAAGATACAAAAAGTAGAGGGTGAAGTATGAAAACACACATTATTCTTTTTCTCTCCTACTTCTAGTCAGCTGCATTATCTCACTATCAGTAAAAGCTGGCAGAGGGATCAATGACAAGTTGCCACAGGCTGTGGAAGGCACAGAGTGCTCAATAGCACTTTGAGAAGCATCTCTTATGGAGGATTTGTGCCAAAGCTGATTTTGATTCCTCTTGGTCAAGGCAGACGCTAAACTTTGGAGTAGTGTCACATCTATTTTTATGATACTAATATCTCCCTGGGAATTTATGGGATTATTTCTTTGGATTTAATTTATCCCTTGAGGAAGTGTGGGTTAGAGATCAGTCATTTTAAGCAGATGACATTAGTCACCTTCAGTGACAGGTAAACTCAAACTTAAAGTGAAAGGATCCCTGGGGGTCTCTGGTTTCTGGGTGTGCTATCTGGATACATGTGCGCTATCAGAACATTCAAACAGTAAGAGAAACATGATGCAAACTGGGGGCACTCACTTGGAGCAGTGCTATAGACACAAACCCCTAACGTAGGAAATATTGACATTTAATTGCAGAGTTATTAATTCTTCCCAGATAGTCCAGACTTAAATGGAATTAAACTCAGCAGTGAATCTCACTTTATATGATGAGACGAGGGACTAGTAGCAATTACCTGTTGAATGACAATGGATCTCTGCGGTATCTGAGGCATTTGGGTTACTCAGAGCGGACTTCAAAGATCGCCTGACATGGTGTTGCAAGTCTATTTAAAAAGCAGCAAAAATAGTAGGTCTGTTTTGAGATGTTGTGGAAGGCAGTAAACATTGCAATGCTTTTCTAGGCTGTTTTCTTACTAGTTATGATTGTAAAACTCAAAGCTCCATGTTACATTTTAATAATTTGTAGTTATTTTGAACAAGGAAGAAATTAGGAGATGGTGATGGATTCTATTATAGGAGACTTACTTAATACAAATACTATTCAGATATTTTATCTGAATTCTCCATTTAGAGTAAAGATTACATGGGATTAGCTATCTGAAAGAAATAAAAAACATGGAACATTTTCCTGGCCTTGAAACACCTAAGAAATCTAAAAATGGATCATGCCAAACTATCTGTCATATGGGTACTTCCTCTAGTCTTATTTTCCTGAGTGAAATGTGGTGACCATGAGGGATGTTTGCAATTGAGAAGAAGAGATCAACAAGATTTGCCTTTCCTAGATGTGGTCTATCTCTTAACAAGTATTTTACAGTTTCTATTACAAATTTCAAGGAAAGTTTTTCTCATTAACAATTGTCACTTTACATTTTCAGCAAAAATTAAGGATATTGGGGTAAGCTTCAAGGCACCATTTTAGAGTTTTAAGTAAGTGCTCCCATTGGCTCATTGGGATTACGCTACAGACCCAGTAGACTTGCTAGACTATTTATGAATTTTACTTCTATTTAATGAAGCTCTTAATCAAAAACAAAATTAATAATAAAATCTATTTAAATATATAATTACAAAAATATAATTTATAAACAATTCTAAATAGTAAATACATAATTTTAACCTTTAAACAAATAAGAAAAAGATTGCATTTCAGTAAAATTTAATAACAGTAAGGGAAAGTTTTCTGATTTCTTTAGGTCAATTTTAGAATCACAGATAGTTTAGGCAGGAAAGAACCTTTGGAGGTCATCAAGTGCAACCTCTTTCTCAAAGCAGGCCTCATTACCTCACTTTGCTCATGGCTCTGACCAGTCAAGTTGAACCCTCCAAAGACAGAGATTCTGCAGCCTCTGCTGAATGCTGATTGCTACAGTGCATGGGTAAGAAAGCAGTCCACATGCACAATTATTCTTCTTTTTTTATTTTGAATACAACTAGAAATGTTCCACTTTCCACCAGAGGACTTTCTCACTAAACTTTCTGGGTTGCATATATACTCTTCAGGAATCATGTATCAGAACTTTTGTTTCTGGTGGTAGCTAACAGGTGCCAAGAAGTACTTCCTCCATTTAGTGTTCTACAAGCTCACAGTTGTAATAATTAGTTTGGTAGCTCAGAGTGCCAAAGTTAGTACAGTAAGTAAAATCTTTTGGTTACTCTGATTTAAAGCTGGTTTGTTTCCTTGTTTACAAAACTAATTACTGGGTTTTTTTTCCAAGCGATTATAAAGTTGTACTTTATTGTCTCTAAAAGATTTTCTAGATGTTTCATTTAACCTACAGCATTCTGCTTCCTTATCCAAAGTTTTAATGGCCTTTCACATGAAAATACTGGCAAAAGACTTAGCCAGCATCAGAACCTGTGTGCTCAGCCATACACAAATTCATCAGGAGAATTTTTGCCTCACTGACAATTAACATCTCCTTATACTTCCCAAACTGCTTTCCCTTCCTTGTGGGTCAGTTAGCTTTTTCTGCCTTTACTTCTTCCTCATCCTTGGATCTCAGGGCAGTTGTGGCAATTTCTGGGTGAGCACAAGTAAGATCTCATTGTTTGTTTTTTCCTTACCTTGGAACACAATTCTCACTTTATATCTGATGTCATTTTTATGACCAACGGTCTCTTTGAATTAGCAATGCTATAACCACTTTTCCAGATTTAATTCTCTCTTAGACTTATTGGGAATGTGAAAAAAATCAGTAAATTGAAATTGTTACCAGTATTTAAAAACAGTCCCTCAAAAAGCATGCAGTGATTTAACTCATATTTCTGGACAAACTCTGGAAACACTAGCATCACTGCTAGAACAGCTAGCATCCCCTTCCCAGTGAATTCCCTGTGAATTCACAGCCCCTGTACAGACCTCATCTGACTCTGCAGAAATGGGGAGCAGATGTTTTGCTTCATCTCTGCTGACCTGTCTTATCTCCTTTCAACTTCTTTCCCCTCTTCTGTGCAGATCTCAGGTCAGAAGAGTCAGGAAAGCAGTTGTGATTACTTTCCTGGCAAAGTGCTTCTTCATAAAACACATTAGAGACACACTTGATCCCTACTACCTTGGTCCTGGTTATATGCGAAGGGAAGTTTTGATCTGTACTACTACCAGGAGCCTCTTCTTCCACCTTCCTGGGAGACCAGCGCTGCACTAAGTCAGTTCCTCTCCCAAAAATGAACGTGGGGCATTTTGTTTAAACAGGGAAGCTGACAGTATCAAACCTGTCTATTTGTATAAACTCAATGGCTATCTTCTTGCCATCTACTATGGTATTGTAAAACTTTATTTTAATTTTAAGCTTGCAATATTTACCAAAGCAAACCATACAAAAAGTGTCCTTTCAAACTTCCATACCATTTTTCTACCCAGATATTTGTTGGAAAGATATGTTCATATCTAATTAAAAGTGGCTTGCTTAAACCTTTACAATTGGTAGCTTAATATATATTTTGTTGTACTTTGAGTACAAAGGCTATATTATGCTTTTGTTGGCATTCTTGCTGGTTAGTATGCCAACTGCATAATTTTGTTCTCTGCTATATGTCAGGATTCAAGTGCCGAAGGCTCAACAGGTGGAGCTGGGATAAAGTTTTGGCAAATCAAATAGGTAATGCAGTTATTTCTTTTGTCAAATTATAATTGAAAACAGAGTCAAGTCAAATGAAACTCACATTTTCCTAGTGCAAAACAGGGTTTAGAATTAAATTCAAATCAGTTTCCATGACAAATGCACATTACTACTGGAGCTTGCTCTGTAAATAAACATGCAACACCTTAGTTTTGATGTAGAATGATTTGTTCCCTGTAAATTTAAACCTTAAGCATCAGTGTTTAAACAATAACAGAAGGCCAGAGTCTTCCAAGAATCTTCTGTCTTGCTAGTACACATTTTGGAGAAAATATGCCAAAAGCTTCAGGAAAACTTTGAAAAGATTTAAATCTAAAAAGTCAGGGAATTTGAGACAATCTGTGTTACATAATTCAAATGTTTAACTTCAAGAGTTTCCTGCCATATTGTTTCCTAATCATTGCTATAATCATGCTCTCAGCAGAAAATTATAAATACACTGGAAATTCCAGTGAATGTCCTGATTGAGGTCCTGCTCATTTTATGCTTGACTTGGATAATGCTTATTAATTCTAAAATCATTAAAATGGGATAAAACCTTCTACAGCAAAAATGCAACAAATCATATATGGTTTTCCAAAATTGAATGTAAGAAGATATATGCACTTGCAAGCCTATCCTCTTTGCTATTGTAGCTGGGGTTTTTACACTGAGATGTTTTTTTGTTTCCTCTGAGAACCTAAATAATATATATAATCTTACGTATAGCTCCTATAATCGCTGTGGTTTTATTTGGTTCATCATTCCTCATTCAACAACTTTTCTCCAAAACTATAATTTTCTTGACTCTGAGTTCTGCTCTGTGAGATCTGAACCCATTATCCACTGAAGCAACTTTGTGCAGTGGCCTCTAGTTCCTCAGGCTGGTCACAAACATCTTTATGTCCCTTTCAAGCTCTTATCTAACTGAAGGGTTTAGCTTTGTATGGGACCAGATGGTATATTCTCTTCCCTCACTAAATAACTCATTCCAAAAGTGATCAGGAACTAGGCAGCATGAGAAAAAGCTATCACATTCAATCCATAAACTGCATTATTTTCGTTTTTTGCCTACCATAGTTACTGTACTTTAATCCTAGCAGAATATATATGTTTCTCTCCTACAGCAGCAGGCTGAGGTTGTGATGCCTACTAGCAGGGCTGAGAGTAGGTGATGGGGCCACTGCTTGTTCCCCTGGCCCGGGGTGCCCCAGCAGAGGAAGGTGTGAGAAACTACTGGACGTGGCTCAAGAAATTGCTGGACGTGGCAGATCAGAGGATAAGAAGCTGACAAATTTACAAGTGGTGCTGTAAATGGTAAATGGGAGAAATAGCCAAATTTCACAGAAAGCCAGGGATGTTTTGGGAAGTGTGATAGCCTAAGGCCATCGGTACTGGGCGACCATGTCAGCTTAACCACACAAAGCTGAGACCACCTTGAAATGGTATCAGAAATACCAAAATTCAAATTCAACATCCACAGGAGTTGAAAATGTAGGAGATTGACTAGATTGATAGAGTGCTACTAAATCCATGAGCCTTTAAGCTGTTAGCATTTGGCTAGTCATCGGTTGATTTTCTTCACACTTTTCAGTATGAAGATACTTGGGAACAAGAAGACTTTGGCTGAGAATAAGGATCCCAGTTCAACATAACCCTCTTCACAATCCCACACTTGGACCTACTGCATTCCTGGGGAAGCAGGGCAGAGCTTCATTAACCCAGCAAAGTTGCACTCGGTTGCCTCAGGAGTTAATCTGGCAGCTTCACTGCAAGGAAGTGACTTAGAAGTTACAAAGTATATTACAGTCAAAGTATTATAAAATTCTTTGCCTCTTTATAGATCCTTTCACTGCACTACTACATTTTTACACTGACCTAGGACATGCCATTAATGTTCAGTGCATGAGCATGTTCAATGAGAGAAAGTGGTTTAGTTTTTCTTTTTTTTCTTTTAAAAAATGATGTTGAATATTTATCTTAGTCCTCAGGTAGCTGTTTAGAAAAGAAACAGCTGAGAAGTAGATAATGTGCCCCTTTCATTGACAAAAGATTTATGCCTTGCCTGGCAGGAATTTGTACTAGAGAGCTCGCAGCTGACATAGTCAAACACAAGTAGCACGTAGGCCAATGTTTATCCAGGGGAACTGAGACCACTGCTCCCACACTTTTTTGTGTGAAATTAGATTAGCCATGTTGAAATTGACAAAGATATAAAAACATGATAAAATTCCTAGTAAAAACAGGGGAGGGAGGTTCAGAAGCAGTTTGAATCAATGAATCTGTGCAAAAATAAGTAGGGTATGCATGAACATTTCTACTGACCTTCTGTAGCAGCCATCTGTCTAGTTGGAAGGCACCTTCCCCCCTAGGGGAATGGGTGAGGAGTTCAGCCACAACGCTGACCACCCTTCCCCCACAGCTGTCAAAACTATTGTAGTTTGGCTCTAGCATATGTATCATTAAATTCCATGCTGTGTCAAAAAGAAAAGGGAAACAGTATGAAACGTGTTCTTAGGTACATCTTTGCCACGGACTACATGTAGCTCAGTGTCACCAACTGCTGAGAGAGAGTTTATCTGCATTTTAGCACAACCTTTTTAGCCAATGTCTAAAAAAACTCCTAAAACAAACAAAAAAACCCCCACCAAACTTTTTCCTTTTTTCAAGTAAGGTGTCAGAAAAGTAGACTAGAACAGTAAAATTCTGCATTTCCCAGCAGATCCTTCATTTTCTTCAATAATAGGACATTTTCCCCAGCTCATATGAAGGAGAAGGAATGAATCTCTTTTAGGTACAGTGCTGATACTCAGAAAGGCCCTGAAGGAAGTCCAGCAATAAGGGGCAAGGGACTGGGTATACCTTCATTTCATATAGTGAGGAAGGAAGCCTGTACCCCCTCTTCCCCTCCCTCCTCCGCCACAGGAAGGAGAAGGGAATAAGAGAGATAGAGAGACTTGTGGATTGGAAAATAAAACAGGTCAGGCTCTTCTCGGTGAAGCCCAGTGACAGGACAAGAGGCAATGGCTGTAAGCTAGAGCATAGGAGGTTCCATGTGAATACACATAGAAATTTTTTCCCAGTTCAGGTGCCAGAGCACTGGCACAGACTGTCCAGAGAGGCTGTGGAGTGTCCTTCTATGGAGGTATTCAAAACCCATCTGGATGCCCTTTTGTGTGACCTGGTGTAGGGAATCCTGCTGTGGCAGGGGGATTGGACTAGAAGATCTTTTGAGGTCCCTTCCAACTCCTAAAATTCTGTGATTCTGTGAAATTACCCTGTTTCTCCTAGCACTTGAAAATTTGGAAACTCAAGCTAATATTTTTGTCTGCAGCTTTTTCGTTCAGCTGGGGACTCTCTTCTAGCACATGTGCTCAGCGCCTCACCTGGCAATGGTCTAACCGTGAGAAGGTTCTTTCACAGCTGCCACAGATAATATTGTGTTCCACAATTGTCCATTTACTACTGTGAGCAGTTTTGTCGCTTAGCTCTGGAGTGATGGTCTAATGGCTTACCTGAGGTGTGAGAGATGAGGTAAGACATTAACTTAGATACCTGACTGGCAGTACTGCTTAGTGGTCAGAAAAGAATTATGTGCTAACATTGCTATTTTCAAATTCAACACCTTACAGACAAACAAAGTAAAAAATACCAAGCTTTGCAGCAGTTTACCTTAAAATGCCAAGGTTAAGTAAATAGAAAAAAAGTAGCTAGCAGAGTCCTCACAAAGTCTTCTTAAAGGCACAATAAAGTTTCAGTGTAAATATATACCATTAAATAGTGTCTTTGAATATCAAAAGTAGTTATCATGTCAAAAGGGCAGAGAACATGATTATCAGGAGTAAAAAGCCATCCTTTAGAAAGTACAGCATGTCCAATGGAGAAAAACAGAAGGAAGAATAGATTTGGAGAAGTTAATTAAACCCACAAATAGGCCAGCAGTATTTTAAAGAGTGACTTGCTAAACATGCAAACCTAATAAAACTGTTACCTCAGATTATCGAAGGCTACTGGTGAACTGGTGGTGCCACACACAACTGAGGTGCATCAGTAGTTAGTAAAGGAGGAGAGGCATGTTCCCATATGAGACCAGAAGTGTTTCCAGGACGGCATTAGATTAAAGTGTCAAGCAAGAATGACACTTAGAGTAGAGAGTATTCACTTAAAATTTCCAAATGAACTAAGATGTGAAATTGCCAGTAATGGCTCTGTGTAATCAATTATTTGCACTGACCTCAGTACCACAGACAGGGAAAGGGAAGATGAAAATCTGTAAGACAAGCTCTAGAAGGTGACTCTGAGAACTTGGAACTAGTAAACCTAACTGCTGCAGCAAGCAAACAGGTAGAAGTTTTAAGAAGAATCAAATTAATCACAGTAGGGAAAATAGGTCCCTCAGAGAGGGCTTCACCTGCTTTTGTACAAGATAGTCATGCCTCCCAAATTTGCTAGAGCTCTGAGGAGGAATCAGCATGAGGAAACGCAAGCAGCCCAGTTAAATGTGCTCCCACTGAGACACAGCTAGGTACTGTCTACCTTACTGAGTGAACTGACTGTGTTAGAGTCATAAAAATCTATTTCAGTTATAACTAATATTACAGAGCTTTGGTTTTCTTGTTGGATGGAACAGAATTCTCTGCACTTCTGACTTTTTATGAAAGTTGCAAGCCAAATCTCATATGCACCAATTAGACTGTGAAAATGTACTGCTGAAGCTGCCTGTGGAATATAACTTCATGATAAATTGCATGCATGGTGTAGAGAGACATAACAGAATGTTATTGCCATTGTTCATCCTTTGGTATTTGGTCTGCAGAGTCTGAGCTTGTTAATCAGCACTTCTTCCTGCTTTTACACAGGTGTGTTCAAAGCCAAGAGTGAATTTCCTCTATATGCTTTTCCACTGTAATCTTGCCAAAGCTTTTTTTGTTCAGTATGTCAGTCAGCTGTGCTTCTGCTTTAATTGTGCCAGTAACTCATGTCTGGAGATTATTCATTCTGGTCTGGTTAACTGACATGAAACTAATGGAGACATTGCCTTTTCTGTAGACCTGGTTCAGGTCTGGGGACACCAAGTGCGATTCTAGACCCTTCTTCAAGTGCCCTGCAGCCCTGAACAAAGTGGTTTTGAAGGTGTGCTAAGACTGAAAAAAATACTAATTTCTGTATCGTGTACAAAGAACAAAGATTACAACAGCTCATGTAGTCTGAGTGCTCCTTTTGGGAAAGATTTGATCTCACCATTTGTAAGATATTTTTCCAAGAGATTTGAGATTGTTACTAAGAAAATAAGTAAAATTATTGTATATGTAACTTTACAAAAGATGTTGTGTATCACAGGCTGATGACACTGTCTCCCACAGCATCCTTGCAACTAAACTGAGGAAGTGTGGTCTGGCTGATTGGGTAGTGAGGTGGATTGTGAACTGGTTGAAGGACAGAAGTCAGAGAGTTGTGGTCAATGGGATGGAGTCTAGTTGGAGGCCTGTGTCTAGTGGAGTCCCTCAGGGGCCAGTACTGGGACCAGTACTTTTCAATCTATTCATTAACGACCTGGATGAGAGNCTTCTTCCTCTTTACTCTACCCTGGTGAGGCCACATCTGGAATATTGTGTCCAGTTCTGGGCCCCTCAGTTTAAGAAGGATAGGGAACTGCTGGAAAGAGTCCAGTGCAGAGCCACAAAGATGATGAAGGGGCTGGAACACCTTCCTTATGAGGAAAGGTTGAGGGAGCTGGGTCTCTAGCTTGGAGAAGAGGAAACTAAGGGGTGACCTCATCTATGGTTTTAAATATGTGAAGGGTGGGTGTCAGGAGGATGGGGTCAGGCTCTTCTCAGTGAAACCCAGTGACAGGACAAGAGGCAATGGCTGTAAGCTGAAGCATAGGAGATTCCGTGTGAATACATGTAGAAATTTTTTCCCAGTTCAGGTGCCAGAGCACTGGCACAGACTGCCCAGAGAGGTTGTGGAGTCTCCTTCTCTGGAGATGTTCAAAACCTGTTTGGACGTGCTTCTGTGTGATCTGGTCTAGGGAATCCTGCTGCGGCAGGGGGGTTGGACTGGATGATCTTTCAAGGTCCCTTCCAACGTCTAATATTCTGTGATTCTGTGATTCTTTAAAAGAAAAGACCAGCTGAAAGACATCAGCCCTCCCTGGCCAGGGAGAATATACCTCTTAATTATTTGACAAAAGATACAGAAGTGGTTCATACATTGTTGTCTACAACTTTGAATTCCACTGAGCACTAATCAGGAGAGATGTTAGGTGCATCCTCTCCAGTGAATTAAGTCAGTAATCTTCACGTATTTAGAGATGAGTCATTAAAGAGACAACAGATTAACTCTCTTTCTTAGTTTACTCCCTTTCTCAGACAGAAAATAGAAAAAGCATGAAAGAAAATTTAGTAAAGACAAGATTCTCAGACTTTAAGAAAAACATAATCAAGTCATAGAATCACAGAAAGGTTTGGGTTGGAAAGGACTGTTACATGTCATCTAGTCCAACCCCCTTGCAGGGAGCAGGGACAACTTCAACTAGACCAGGTTGCTCAGAGCCCCAAGCAACCTGGCCTTGAGTGTATCCAGATCTGCAGGTGTGTGTTTGAAATATTGCTCACCCTTCTCACATCTGCTCAGCTCAATACAAAGTCCTGCAAATGAAAAGACTACTCAGTAGAGTGAGATCCCCTGTTAAAAGATATCCAGGCTGACTTCCTTCATCTCCTAAAGGATTTTGATGTCCTCTCCCAATAAAATTCAAAGCAAGATAATGTCATTTTCATTAGCTGTTGAAAGTTTGGATGGAAACATGTTTCTTTGTGCCACTTTCTTCTTTTTGTTTTTTCTCTTTTTCTTTCTTCTTTATTTTACAAAGCTAGGTTTGTAACAGTCTTCTGTTAGCATACACACTGTTCCATCTTTAATTGTTGATAAAAACTACAATAACTAAGGGGCAAACCTCACAAAATATCTCATAAGTAAATGGAATTTAATGGGGTCCATTATCCCCACATGCTTGTGTGCAGGGTGCATTAATATTAATAGGTCATAGACATGCATACTGAGCTGAAGAATAGGCTACCACTGGCCTCCATGCTCTATTTTGTATGTGTCTGATTTAGAATTGTTCAAGAGAGCATGTTAATTTTCAAACTTCTACCGTGTTAGTGGCAGAAAAAAAAACATGTCTGTTACACCTGCAAGATACAGAAAGTTTGACAAAAATAGATTAAACATGACTGAAACAGCCCAGATTCCATTTGTGCTTTTTCCATAATTTAGAATCACATTACATACATGTCTCTCCATAAATATTTAATGAAAGGGAAACGAATATGTAGCAGGCTGGGTTCTTCCCTCTAAGGGTTAAGTTCCATTTCTGCAAATTGGTTTGTGTCCTATTTCTGTTGCTGTGTCTATGTGCTTCTGGACGTTTTCTTGGCATCTCTAACTCTTCTGAGGTTTCAGGAGATCTTCAGAGATTTGCTAGTAATTGACCTGTTTGGATTGCACATGACTGGCATTTGCTAAAGATAATACAGTCCTGCATTTTGTTGTTAAGTGCTGGTCGTGTTATTAACTTGTGGCCAAACCAGGATATAGGCTCAGGAGACATCATTTTCCCTTAGACAACTTCATTTGGTTCTTACCGTAATCTCCATTATAAATGAAGCACTTTGGTCTCAGCTGAAGAGAGTCACATATTCTTTAACTTGTCAGCTGTGTTTGTCCAGTAATGAATACACCCACTTTGTTTCATTTTTTAAGATGTTACTGTACACTGAGGGTAGACAATCAACATCCCATCAAAGTCAGATGATTTAACCTTCTGCCACTTCTCTAACCACTAAAGAGTTCCTGCCACTGCTAACTGGGCACTGGAACATGTGTAAATCTTTTCTGAAAAAGCAGGATTATCAAATGAAGGAAACCTGATGTTTTCTCCTTAGAAAACAGGAATAATTAATAAGCTTAGGTCTACTGTATCCCAAAGGAGTCTGAATGAGCCCTGTTTGTTTTAGTTTTATCATGTAACAGAAAAAATCTTGCTCCCAGCTACAGTAGCATAATCTGGATGAATCTTCATTTTTAGTTCTGCTGTAATTTAAATGGGGTACTATCTCAGTGCAATGCATCTGATTTCAGCAAAGCTCCTCATGTTTAGCACCATCTTGAATAGTCAAGATAATTAAAAATTAAATTATAGCCTAGAAACAATGAATTAACACTAGCCAGATAAGCACATGCAATCTACTTTGTGTAACACAAGAATTAAATACTGCTGATCTTTGCATGTAGCAATGACAACGCAAATACAATGCCTTGGGGCCTGCAATAACCTGGAGGCTAATTAACTGCAGAGACAGCTTTTTATATTACACTTTCTATTAAGTAAATTCAGCACAAATCCATAGAGACCAATAAGCAGTTTTAGGCATTCTTGCTAAATTTTACCCCAAAAGTGATCAAGCTGCATAGGATTCTGGCTTGTGAGATTTCTGATTAATATCTTGTCCTCCAATAATGCAGGTGCTTAAGATGAAAATTAGAGCAAATAAGAGGTAGAGAGAGGCAGAGGCTTCTGTTAGTACAATTTTCACTGTTTTGTATCCTTCTTTGTACATACTACTAATAGAAATATATTTACCTCGGGGGTTTGTAATACTACCCTAAAATATGTCATCAATTTAAAGCCAGAAGCTGATGTGATGAATTGTGTAAAAAAGCAAAGGGAAGCAGGCATACTGCTCTGTATCTTAATTTCAAGGCTCCCCTAAGTATCCTATTATCTCATAATCTCTATGTGAAAATTGAAAGGAGATTGTAGCAAGGTGGGAGTCAGTCTCTTCTCCCAGGTTATCAGTGATAGGACAAGAGGAAATGGTTTAGGTTGCATATTAGGAAGCATTTCTTCACAGAAAAGTTGTTAAGCATAGGAACCGGCTGCCTTGGGAAGTGGTGGAGTCACTGTCCCTGGGGTGTTAAAAATAATGTATAGATGGCACTTAGTGATGTGGTTTAGTAGGGATGGTGGTGATAGGTTGATGGTTGGACTTGATAGTCTGATCTTAGAGGTCTTTTCCAACCTTAATGATTCTATGATGCTATGAAGTTGCATACCATCAGCATGCAAGAAAAATGCTGCAAGGCTAAGTGCTGAGCACAGTAGGAATATCTGTAGGGGGAATAAATTCCTGCTTTGTTCATAAAAGGTGTGGTCACAGTCAACAGCTGGGATGCATGCAGATCTGTATCCAACAAATATAGCAGTCACCCAAAAAAGTCAATGCCTTGGCTGATAAGGACGATGAAATGGCACATAGTAAAATGTCTGTAATCCTCCTATCACAATACCACAGAAAAGAAAACATACTTCAACAGGTTTCTTTTTAATCAAATAACATAGTGGGCACAAGCAATATGCTAGGTACTAAGCATATATTTTTAACTGTAAAATTATTTTGTGTAGTATGGTTCTTAAAATATTATAATTCTGGTGTGATATTTTCAGGGAATTCAGGACATTCAGCCTTCCTAGGACAAGTCTAATGGGTTCTTTGTTGTTGTGCTCTGGATCTGGGAAAGCACTTGATAACTCTTACAGTACTGCAGGACATCTGACATTTTCTTCTTCAGCAGAAATCAGAACTGTGACTCTGTAACTGAACTGCATGCAAAAACATTTTTCACTTGCATGATGTCACTTTTCTTCATGTATACAAAAGTCAAAAATATTTAAGTAAGTTTGGGTTTGCAACTGTTATACAAAAAAAAGTTCTTTAAGAAACTTTTAAATGCTCCTTTACCTAGACTCCTGCTGGTCATTGTTAGAATAACCAATTTGTTTTTCTTGGACAGCACCTTCCCCATGGCCTGGTTGTGACAATGCAGCAACCAGAAAATGGCAAAGCTTAATTCAAAGGTAGATGAGAAAGGAAAAATGTGAGTGCAAACCCACAGTAGAAGCTTTTCTGTTTACTAGTAGAGAATAGAAGAGAATAACTCTAATAATGTCTCCCTGTTCTTTGAGAGCCAAAAAATTTGGAAAGTAAGGGATAAAAGAGTCAGCTAAGCCACCAGAAATTGCATACTAGAAAGTATAAGTAATCTCTGCTCTGGTCAAAAAGAAATACTCCACTTCTCTTGAGAGATGTCTTGTTCTCACCCTGTCCCTCACACACTCAAAAAGACTACAACTACAAAAAAGACAGAAACCATAACTAATTCTAATACTTACCTGAAAAATAAGACATCACTCACTTTTTATTTCCAAACTATCAAGTATGCGAGTCAGAACCAGAAAGCTAAGTTTTCATTTATTATAGTTGGACACTTCCAGTGCAGGTACGCTGTATTGGACACCACAAGGAGGGGAAGTAAGTGAAACCTGGCTTGAATCTTGTTAGACCCTTCAGGTCAAAGAACTTTCCCAAGACTTCTCCATTAGAAAAGTAAAACTCCTTAAAAGAAAATCTGTCTCTTTCTAAAATAGATGCCAGGTATGCCAATAATATCTGATGTAGTCAGTGATGTCCTGAGATCTGAAATATCAGTAGAAACTCCTCAAGCGCACCTGCAAAATCTGTGCCAAACAGAGCAGGATAAGACAAAAAGAATCACAAATGTGGCTTTACACCAGACTTCTCAGATATCCTAATGACAAATTCCAAAGAAAAGGAGCAGACAATGCTGGATTTCACAAAATTATAACAAATAAAATAAGCCTGTCCCTCCTATAGAATTTTTTCCACAGGCATTGTCAACCCCTTTTAAAAAAAATGAGCCTTAGTCACCAAAAAGAATCATTCTCATTTAAGACCTTCAACAAGTAATAACGGTAAAGTTTGTTCAGGGAGTTGAACAGTGAAACCTTATGTCACCCCAAGTTGTGACCCCACTAATAAACAACTTGACAACCTGCATCAGATAGCTTTACCCACAAATTAACACTCAAGCTGTTTACCATCAGATAGCCTCAGCTGTTCCCAGATGGATACGAGCTGGTTTCACCTGTCATTCTCATAGATGTTATGAGTTATGTTGTGGTTAAGGCAAAGTTTTCATGTTTTGATTTCCATACAGTCAGAATGCAATAGCAACGTAGCAGAAAAGTAGCAAAGTTTTTATTCATAGGCAAAGGTTTTGCCATAATAGGCAGATGCTGGTGATGGTGTTTTCTTAAAGATGCTTAGAAATTTCTCAGTCTCAGGATTAAGATAAATCCATTATTCTCTGGAATTATGAAATTTCCTGTTGCACTATTTTTTTTGACAGTGTGTGGTCATCATGATTTCTCACCTCTAACAGCATCCTTACATGTCACCACTGGCAAGGTTTGGGCTGAGTCCAATGAATAAAAATCAACACCTGTGATTCCAAAGTATTCTTTTAAAAGAAAAGCTGAATCTCATGAAAAAATGAGTGGTTTGGGTTTTTTCTACTGTATTCAAGAACCTTCATTAATGAGATCCAGACAGATTTACATTTTTTAAAAGCACAAGATTTTGGGGTTTTGCCATTTAAATAATCAACTACTGTATAAATTACATTTGTAAGACCCCTTGGCTCCAACTAAAGGCTATTTAAGAGTCTGTCTGACTGTCTGAGTTATGAAGGGACCAGGTAAGAGGAAGTGGAAAAAAGGACAAGCTATAGAATATCCATTAATAAGATGACTAATATTACTACAAACCTGAGTTCTCATTTCTTTGGCTTCTTTCATGGAGATTTAAAGATAATTGTAGCAAAGGTTCAGGAAGAAAAGCTAAAAGAGAGACAAATCCTGTAGAAGGAGGTCATAGTTACAAATGCTCAATATTCCTTCAGGTTTATTGTAAATGATTTATGAGGTGCTTTTCAGTATTAAAGTTCTTCATGAGTTCACTGGAGAGATGGTCAAGATTAGTAATGAACTAATTGTCATAGAAAAAAATTTATTGCTAGCAGTCTCCAAAAACCTGACAGTTTGGCTTCTGTGGGCAAAAATGAGGTAATGTAGCAAAGTCCTGACCATGAGGAAATATATACAGATTTGTAGATCACAGACGAAGAAGATTAATGTTACAGCCCATGCTGTGCTGAAAGGAATATCTTGCCTGGTTAAAAAAATATATTTTAAAACCACCTAATTTCCTTGTTTTTTCCTATATTTTACTTTTTTTTATAGAAATGTTTCCTGTTCCAGTAATATAACTTTTCCCTGTCACACAGCTTGCATTTTCCTCAGCTTCAGTAATGAAAATAAATTAGTTAAATTCACTTCTGTTTAAAGCCAATTTTTCATTCAGATTTCCATTCAGCAGCAGATATTAACACTGAACTCAGAGCTGTAAGTGAGGACATTGAGGACAAAATCAAATAGAGGGTTTTTTTCCCCTCTAATTGATAGAAATAGTTCTGCTGCTTTTCTGCTTTTCAAAATCTTGGTAAATTTTGTCCTTGAATTGACCTCACAACTCAGTTTAAACTGAACCTGTAGTAAAACTGAAGTTCTTTCAGGATGATATTTCATTTTGATACATTTTCTCACCATTTTGCTGGTTCAGACAAATACACCTTGATCTTTTAATCATCATCTTAAGGCAGCAATAACAAACTCATAAGCAAGGCAGATGGATTTGTGTAAAGCAAAAAACTTCCCTTATTGGTTGCTGTCCCTCCCCCTCAGCCTTTGAAGAACTTTTACAAAAAATGTCAGCCCAAAATCAAATCCCAAAGAGAATCCCCAAAGGTTTAATTAGCCACTTTGATTAGGAGTCTATGTGTGTTCTTTTTAAGCTTGTTGTTTTACATCTGTTCACAAACATTAGTGCCTTTTCTATGTTTGAACATCAGGAACTCAGCAGAAATTAAAACTGTGTATACAATGTGGATCTTATGTATTTTTTCATCCATTATTTCACACTCCAAAGGCTTAAATAGCCTTTTGAAAGCTTGAGGGCCCCAACTGTCTTCTGCAATTCACTCAGTTTGGACATCAGAGAGCCATCGGAGAGCACCAAGTCAAAAATTTCAAATAGAAAATACTACTGGATACTGTTATAAATAAGTCTTCCCAATGACATATTGGAGGATGATATACTGTAGACCGGGGCAAGTAGAAGGGACTACAGCACAAGTTTAAAATGAGTCAGTAAAAATTCATTCTTTGGAGGTGGGTACTTATGAAAGGAGAACCTCCAAAACTTTCCATGCTAGTTTGAAATTATCTGTAAATGCCAAGAAACTCCAGGGAATCTACAGTTACTAATTTTCACTCTATTGCTGTTAAAAAATAGAAGGAAAGAAGAAGGGGCCATGCAGTCTTCTCTGGTGGCCTATAACACTGAAGGAAACATTTTTATATAGATGCAAGATGTCTTTCATTAATAATTATTCTGATTTTAACAGAGTAACTTACTTTTCAAAAAAAAATATTATGTTGGTAACCTCCTGCTAGAACTTCTGTGTTTCATCTTTAATGTGAAACAGTCATGCTGCACCCAGGTTGACTCTCACAAAGGCACTTCTCTTCTGCTTGTTTTGTGAACATTTTCAGAGCAGTTTTGTTTAATTTCCCCATTTTTTTTAATCAGGACTGCCTTTTTGATCCCCAAAGCCCCACACTGATATCCTCCATGATGCCACAGCTCTCATGCCATTAACTCAGCTTCCAGGACACCAACTACTGACCCAACAAGCAGGCAATTACTATGCTCCCTCAGAATGACCAGGAGAAACAGAAAGGTCTGCTCGAATATATTACCTTCCAGCCAATTCAGAGAATATGAGCCTGTCTTGTGTTCACTTTCCCAGAATTGTAGCAAACTCTTTAGCATTTGGAGAAAATTAAACTAAATATATCTTGCCAACATCAAATACTCAAAGGACAACTTCTATTTTAATTATTGTAGACATAGAAAAAGGAGTTCTTTAAGAAAGTCTGTCAACTAAGAGCTATATATAACTCTTGAGGAATTCATCAGTGATTTTTTCTAGTAAGAAAGATTGCCTTAAAATACATTTGTCTGCTGCACAGGGTGGAATTATTGTAAAATCAAATACTTATTTTTCAAAAGTCCTATCTGACTTGTAACGCTAACACACATCCACTGCACAATTTAGGGTTGTTGTATTGATCTTTAAAAAATGACTAGGCATTACAGAGCCAGTGTTTGTAGCTATTGAGAAAAGGGCCAGAATGAAGTGTTAACTGCTGGAGTTAACACTCTTGCATTGATTTTGGTAAGTGTTTTTCCAGATCCAAAGCCTTTCTATTAAGTTCAGTGCTCTTGCAATCAGGGCTGCGGTATCCACTGAAGCCAAAGAACAGCAAAGTTTGATCTTTTTTTGAGACTCCAGTTTCAGTTAAATAACCCAGTGGACCATTCTTTGAATTAGCATTGCAGAATATATACCAGCAGAGAGGGTACTACTGAGCCATGAGCTATCTGAGAGGTACTTCAGAACAAGGAAAGCAGCAGACTGTGCAAGCTGCATGCAGTCCTAATTTTGTACTATCAAGAAGGAAAACATCTTTTAACCTCTCATTTCTTTCCAGACTTGGATGAATTTCTTTCTTCCTTAGCTTTACATTCCCCTTATTTATTTCTGAATTTCTATACTAAAACAAACAAGCCTTAGCTCTTTTAGTGTTAATTTTGTAAGAAGTCACCCACTGTATATTTGTAGTGGTGACATTACTTTTATTTAATGACACAACAGCAATCTGCACTGTTGTGAAGATAAGCAGAGGACCTGTGAATAGCCGTTCATAGGGATGAATTCAGAGATGATGGCTACAATAAACTGAGGAAAAGGAGCCACACAGAGTTTGTGTTAAGGTAAAGCATGAAAAGAGGGAACAGAAGAGGAAAAGCAGTTAAGTGAATGGTATGCAACACCTAATCTAAAGCACATTTATCTCTCCTTCAGCACACAGTAGTTTCTTTTTATGGTTACTGAATACCTACATGATCTGAAGTTAGAATTTACTGTGCTGGGCATTAAACTCTAACTAAAACCTTAAAAATAGGCATCATAATAAAAATGCTTATTAATCTACAATTTAAACCAGCTCTTATACTCCTACTAAATTCATCCCATTGTCTCCGCAGAAGAATGTCATGAATATAAGTTGGCAACAGAAACTTATTTGATACACTTGCACTAGTGTGTTTGTTTATCTTCTATTTCTTACTACTTTGGCTCTATTTTAATTACATGTGTATGTTTGCTCTGCAATCCAGGTTCTGAAGCAAACAAAACAAAAAATATTTACTGATTCCTACACATGTGGAAAGACTTCTGGAATATGGAAGATCTCAATAGTTCCTTCATTCAATCTTAATAAAAACAGCTCAGGATTAAAGAAATCCAGGGAAAGAGAAAAGATTAACCTAGAAAAGGCAAATAGGCAAGTCAAGTAAATAAATCCTAGCTTCATTATCACTTCCCACTTCAGGACAGGGAAGTCCTACAAGGACCAGGCCACAGTACCATATGTCACACTTGCAAGGCAGGGGTGGGCATGTTTCCCCTACATGCTCCTCAGCTTACGTGACTTTAATGAGGGCCACAGCGCAATTGTTCAGAGTAGGAGGAATAAGCAGTCCCTGGCATAGAATTGCATTTTTCTCAGTGGTTCCATGCAGTTAACGCATGGAGCACAGGAGTCAGAGAGATGCCATGGCACTGTAATGGAAATAAATGACTTTGCAGACCCAACGGAGGGAGGTGGGAGTGAAGAAACATCCTCACCCCCAGCCCCAGCAGCTGTGTAAATCTGTCCCTGCCAGGCAAGCTCTGGGAGGTGCTCAGCACCCACTGCCTCCCCAGGAGTCAGTGAGAGTTCAGGTGCTTACTATGTCATCAGGCTTGACCTTCAGATACAGCACTGCCAGGACGTTTGTTTTCCCACAGCAGTGATCGCTTCAGTCAATTATTATTGCCCATCCACATAAGGACTTGATTTACAGTGCAAAATTATACATCCTGAATTCACTTCCTCTTTTGTTTTTGGACTGTTGTAGCATCTCCAGCTTAAAGAGATGACAGCAAATTACTTCACAGGTAAATGTATCCACGTATGGGAAAGGATAAATATCAGTCATTCAGATCATCCTGAGATGAACATTCAGTATAGCTTTGGGTGTGTTGTGTCAGACATGATGATATATTTAAATTGTTTTGCTTTTTATTTTAAAAGTGGCATTTTTGTCTGCTCCTCCCTGAATGAAAAAAACATTAACAACTTTGTTAATTTGGCAATCTAACCACTGAATCCAGTTTAATGCAGATTTAAGATTGTACATTCAGTTCTTTAAGCAATGTTTAGGTATTACCAATATACTGAAAGATAGATGAGGCAGCCTCATGGTAATACAGCTTTTAACCTTTCCTCTCCTCTACCATGACGGGGGAGAATTACAGTAAATGATGGTTACCTTGTCTGCAGTATGGACAATTGATTTGACCTCACTGCATCTGATGCTCTAATGGACTTCGTGGCTGAATCCCTGGAGATATAAAATATGTCCAACTGAATTGGGGCAGGTTAAAGAACAGACCTGCTTTTCATGGCTGGCTCAAGTTATAATAGATCTCCTGGTTGTTCTGAGAAGATTAAAAATGATCAATACCTAAATCATTAAAAAAAAAAAGAAGCGGGGGAGTGGATTCTGTAAATCTACCTTAGCTATATCTTTTTTTCCTGCTGAATGCTGTAGTGGAACTCTGTGTTGATGACATGAGTTTCTATAACAAATGTTTGCTTCTGTTTACTCTCTTGCAACATGTTCCCTTTTATATTAAGAATCAGACACTCGGATGGCATGAATCAGCATTGCTTTCCTGAAGTCATGCTTGTTTACACCATGAGGAATTTGGCCTTAGGTTTATTTAATATAGATAAAATAACAATACTATAATATATTTCCTGGAGCAGAAAATAAAATCAAAGACATATTTCAGAGTATGAATGCAAATATGATAACTGATTGTCCTTACAGCTCTGCTAGCTACAGTGCCTAAGACAAAAATAAAGGTCTAATTTAGTGAAGGGAAAACAAAAAGATTTTCCTTGGTTGCTCTGAGCCCTTCATCTGGCAAAGTGTAATTCAGCATCTTATTTATCCTTGCCTACCCTCTCACAAATATGTCTGTGCTCTTTTCCCACCAGCCTTGTGTACATAAGCTTTGAACATCCCACAACTCAGAGACCTTCCTTCCTACGCAACAGTAATGGACCAGGCAACTTCAGTGGGATTATCTACATGCATTTTCTTAATTCCCTGTAAAACCCAAGCCATTAAAAGAGAATAGTACAATTAATCCATAGGTGGAACACATATATTAGATAATTATTTAGTAAAATTGAAAACTAGGGGGGCCCAACTCTTTAACCTGCAAAGTCTTGCATTGTTTGGATCTGATGTTTCCATTTCTTTAATAATAAAAACAAAAGCTATTTCCAAAGTCTTTATTTGAAAATGCATTCATGTCTTCCTAGTTTTAAGAAGCATCAGGATATAGAAATTGGATTGACATAGCTCAACTCCATTAAAATTGTGTGGATATGAGGAATCTCCTCTCTTGAAGAAATAAGTTCTCAATAGGCAGGACATTTCCAAATAAAATTATGGTTTGTCTCTGCATAAATGGTGTGTAAACAAATTAATGGAAACATCAAACACATTGAAAAAGTTAAATATGCTTCTATCCAGTAGTTTGTTGAACAATATTTGGCTTCGACACATTGTTTGTTTAAAAATCTGAGTGTGTTAAAAAGGATATTATTTATCCTAATGCCCTGTTCCTGTATGTAGAAAAGTAAAGTTATTTTACAATCTTTTTTTTTCAAGCCTCTGGGATTGTCTATACACTGTGGCTAGGCTTGCGCTGAATGCCTAGCAACCATGGGTAGAAAATGGAACAACTGCTGACCCTCAGATCTAGCTATTCTTGTATCTGGAAACATTGTCAGGTGCTGCAAGCATCAAGCCATCTGAAAGGCCAAAGTTGAACACTACATTATTTGAGTAGATGACACCTTATTCTTGTTCTTCAACAATTCTAACAACTTCAAGTCCCTTGCTGTCCCTTTATGAACACAGATGTCATTTTAATGGGGGGACAGCCAAAATGACAAGAAGGTGACCTATCAGTGAACTCAGGAGCAGGTGAGGCCTGTCAGATTCTAATTTGAAACTGGTGTCAGTCCTGAGGAATGGCTGGTATAATCACATTTGTAACTGATATCCTACAAACTCTGCAAACATTCACAGTGCGCCTGTTATGAGTAATATGAAATTAACAATTCATGTTTATGACACAAGACACCAACTGAATCAAGTAGGTTTCGGTAACCAGATCAGCTCTGTCTGTCTTCCAGAGCAGAACATCATGCTGGCTCAGTCAAACCCAAATGACTGTGTGCTTATGTTACAATAGGCATTGTATTTATTTTGAAGACAAACTTCTGTAACTAAGCATAACATGAGGACCTAAGAAGTAATTTCTAGTTGAAATGATTCCTTTTAAAATTTCTCTTGAGACATTTATACTTGTTTTAAATTGGAGCTTGGACCTAACAAATCACATACATACTGTATCTCAAATTTTCTGAATAACTGAAGGGAAGGCTTTGTGTAAATCGTCTCTCTCAGACACATAAATTACCAGCTGCATGAATACTGCCATTAAGACATGCAGACAAGTGCAAGGGGTGGGGACAGGGCAGGATGCCCAAAAGAGGTGGAGTTACAGAGAAAACAAGACATTTGCTCAACAAGTAATTTATCTTTAATCTGCCTTCACTATAGCTAAGCAAGAATGAAAACCATGAGTTAGCCTGTCAGGCTCCCTAACTTCTCCAGCATAAAGGCGCTTTTTTTTTTCTGCAAACATCAGAACTTTTCTTCCTGTTTCTGTGTTGCTTTACCTGTATTTTTTTATTAGGAAGGATCAAAATTGCAGTATGTGAGCTAAGATTTGAATTAAAATCAGGTTGAAGTACAAACTAAGGCTAAACGGCATCTCTGATTTAAAGACAGCAAAAAATCTCAGAGTCTCTTCCACATATATTTTATCCTGAACTGGCAAAAATCCTGACCGTTCAGTTCCTTTCCTGATGAAAATGATGCTAAGCTTGGCGTGTGTATTAGAAGAAATTTTCTTTCCACAAACTTGCAAAGTTAAAGAAGGACCAGAAAATGGATTCATTGTAACAGTGGAATTTAGTAGTGCTAGATAAACCCAGGTTCAAAAACCAATTTCTTAGTGGAGCTTGAGGAGCAGGTTAGTACATTTTCACACATACAATCAGGCTATTAGCCTGTTGCAGTACGGCTCTGTGGTATGAAAATACAACTTATTTGATTTTCCAAGAGAGAACTAGGCCCACAGAGCTTCAGTAATGTGATCGAGGCCAGGTACAGCACTACAGCTGCAAGCCAAGCACGAACATCCTTTATATTCTGGCCCGGCACTAACACAACACACTTCTCATGCTGCTTAGCTCAGGTTTCCTACCATAAACTCGACCTAATTAACAGAAGACAGGTACAACTGCAAACAGTCATTTTGGAAGAATGTCAGTCCTAATCCCACCCGTAAGTAAGTCCAGCTTGCCAAAGTGGCATTAACTTTGGGTGCATCAGAACAACATAGGAGCACTTTGAGTTGCTGCTATCTGAATCTCAAGACCATCCAGAGCAGCTTTAAAACTCACTAGAAATAACCCAGCACATATCTGAAAATCAATGTCCAGCTCTAATCTTAGCAATCCCTCTCCACCACCCAAAAACTCATCTCTGAGCATCAGCCTTGAATCCTGAGACAGGAGCTACAAACTGTGCACACTGTCATTGATGTAGTCACCTCTGGAGATGTAATACAACAGCTTACTTTAAATCTGATGGTACAGCACAACTGTTTGGTGCTTGGATAGGGCACATAAAACCTTGATAAAAATGACACCCATTCAGAGCTTTTCTAGAACTCAGTGAAATATGTTTTAGTTTTCCTTCTACTTACACAGTTATAATTCACCATATGGTTTAAATAGAGAGCCTACCTCTGTGGAACAATGCCCAGCACAACAGCACATGGTCCTGCTGCTTCAAGTCAACACAGAAGTGTGGCTGCTGGGCAATGTGCACTGGCTTTCTAAGGTCTCAGTGAATTAGGCAGGACATAACTGTACACTCAAAAGAGGGCCTTAAGCCGGGTTGCTGGATGCAGGGATGGCTGATCTATAGGATTCTTCTAAAGTTCAATTCTTCTATAGGACTTCTCTGTCAACGTAAAAGTCAATTATATTTTTGATTTTTCAGCTGTAAATGTGCATTATCTTTTGATTTTCTAACAAATCAAGTTAATGTGCCTATACATGCTCTAGAGTGTTCATTAGAGTAACACTAATATCTGGCACAAGCCTAGACCAGCATAATTTTGAATTATTGCTAAAAACTGACCTTAGCTTCCCCCATGGAGCTCAATGAGCCACCTGCAAAGTCCAACAGATGAAATACCACAAGCAGAAGCCCAGAAGGTGCCCATGTCCCCTATGCTCCTGAGGCTAAAGGAGTTCAGCTCATCACCCGAAGAGCTGGTGTTAAACATGATGCACTTACTGTTAGGAACTGCTGATGATAGGGAGCTGTGCAACCAGTGATACCGAGCTGCTCCTCTCAGCACTGTTCCCTCCTGCATAAGAGCTGTTGTTGATGGGCACCACAGCACAGGGCAAAGCCCACCTCTACTCTCTATCCTAAGCCAAAACTGCCAAGGGGCAGGTCTGACAGGTGTAGCAAGTTAAGACACTCCCCATAGGCTCACCAGGTGCCGCCAGCAGCTTATGCTGAGGATTTTTTTTTTTTCAAACCAGGCGAAACTATATCTGTAGAATAACTTCTAAAGAGGAAGCTTGGATCCCATCTGAAAGGTAGAAAGTAGAAAAATAAGACAATAACCTTTGTCGAGCTGTTCAGAGTAGATCTTGCTCTTGAGACTATTCCCCATATGTAAAAGGACTAAGAGAGCACATCTGTTTTCACGACACAGCTGATGGTATTTTTGAACACTCAGATCCTGCACTTCCCCTTGACCTTGTATCACCACTTTCTGCTAATACAATTACTTTCAGGGCATCCTCAGTTCCCATCAGCTTTAGTTTTGAAAGTAAACAAAATTAGTCCTTTCAGGGCAATCATGGAATGCACAGTGGACCAATTAAAAGCAGGAGAGATACAGGAGGAAAAAATAAGACTATAAATTGATGTCCAAATTTTTAATTTTATTGATCTCTGTTACATTGGGTTAGGTAGAAATAAGGAAGTCCTCATCACAGAAAAAAGGTTGAGGCATTTGAATTTGCCTCCATGTCATGCTAAACAGAAAGCAACATCAACCCTAGGTTAATTGCATAACAGATACCTGCATACAAGTCTTTACCCTGACCACCTTGAATTGAGGGTTGAAGCATGACTGGTCCCTATCTCACCTAGCTGTTATAACTGCTGGCGTACAGGCATTTTTTTTCTCCCTGACTTACTGAGTTTTAATCAGCTCTACAAAATGGATTGGCAGTAGCAAGATATACTGAGACCATGAACAAATGATTGCTAAACTAGTCTGCAAAGCAGGTTCAAATCCTTGTCCTGCTTGATTCCCTCTCAGCCTCAGTGACTATTATTTCACAACTCACTGCTCTTTGCTGACTACAGGCTTCGCAGACACAAGTACTCTAATCACCAAAGAATTCTTTTTTTTTTTTCTTTTTCCCCCTATACTCAGGAAGTCTTCCCTGTTTGGGAAATTTTTTCCTCAAAACCAATCCAGTTACAAGGCAAGTTTAAAATTTTGTGACTTTATTTTCTTAAAAAAAAAAAAATCAATCAAACAAGCATGTTTCAGTGAAAACCCTGTACCCAGCGTTAACTGACGTGGCACACTTTCCCCTGCCGTCAGCTGCATGGCAAGATGTGCAGAGCCCCAGGAAAAGCTCCAACACCAATGAAGTGACAACTGAAAAGCCTGGAAGCAGAGACACATCATTAAAGACGTCCATTAAGTAGTGTTTACATGCTGAGGTGAAATGCAGAACCACCCCAGAAATATTTGCATTGTGACGGCTTAGGAAAATCATCTGGGAATTGTACCTCAGGCACAAGATGTTAGGCCAGAAACAAAATTAATGGTTGTACCTTACCTCCTGGAGCCCATCTTCTTTTTTTAAATCCCCAGGAACAAGAACTGCAGAGGTGGAGGGAGATGCCCATGGTGCACAACCTTTCCCATTTCCTCTCATCGGTACAAGCCAGCAGAATGATGATGTGGATTTATTTGAAGGACACAGCATGGAAGAAAACCTGGACACATGTGATAGAGCTGGAGGCACCTCACTGTAATTAATGAGTATGGAAACAAATAGCTATTTCTGTTGCATGTCTAAAGAATAGGAATTAGTCATATCTCTGATTCTTGGGCAGCTTTTTCTGCTACTTATCTGATATTTTAAAGGAAACTGCACTATTTTCTCATACAAGGAGGGATGGGTGGGTAAAACCAGAACAGTCTTCTGCTTTTGACTAAACATTAGGAAACTGGTTTCCAAGTTTAGAAGTGTCTGGATGTATTTTTCCATATTTTTTTTCCTTTCTTTGAGTTTTCCTGACTTCAGTTAGGAGGTGAAATGCCAGAAATACACAGACACCCTATCGAACCAGACAGCTCCCCTGCGGGCGTTGCAGCCCAGCGGGTGTTTTTCCAAACCACCCCTGAACTCTGAACCTTCAAATCATTTACAGATCTCTTCCACTTGGAGACAAAAACCACAGCTCTGCATGACTTTTGAAAGCAGGACTGTGGTGGAGTGCCTGGATCAGCAGAGCTTCTGTGTAAGTCCAGCTGCTTTACAAATGCAGCTGGAGCGACTGTGAAGGCTGCTGTGGTCTCAGTGCCTTCCGGAGCCGGGAAGAGAGGAGTTGTGGGTGAAATCACTGTGTCAGATTCCGCTCCTGTGTGTTGTTCTTGTCTATGGGGCTAAACACAAGCTGGGCACCCGTTAGCTCTGCAATTTCCCAAAGTAAGCCTTCACCTCTTCTGCTCAGGCTGGAGCCTGAACAGAGCTTAACTAGCTAAAGGCAACTGGGAGACCTTAAATTTCCAACTATTGGAAACACCATCTTGTCCGACAGTTTTGTGTGTGTGTGTGTGTAAAAGACTAAAGCCTTCTGTCCCTGGTGATAAGCTGCTTTTTACTATGAAATATAACAGTTGTACTGTATGTGACTGTACTGTACAATGCAATTTACAGAGTTGCTCTGGTGCCCTTTACAAGGGGACTTGTATCATGTCAAAATTTTCATTATTCTAGGAGAGCTGAAAAAGAAATACTTCCATGGTTGAAGATTCCTGTTAGGTAACTATTACTGAACTGTGTACAAGATTGCATGTCAAAACGTTTTTACTGTTAGCTGATGGAAATTACAGTGACTGACAGCAGTGTTTAACTAAGATGCAGTGTAGTTTGTTATAGTACTCATTTCTTTCCATAGATCAGTTCTGTATTTTAGGAGACTACCATTTTGAATGCATGAAGCCTCCCTTAAGAAGTGTAGACTCCCTCCTGCCCACTTTCAGTATCTTTATCAAGCTGCTACAAAACAAGTGAGTAATAATAGAGATTTTTTTAAATGGTGCTCTAATTTTGTCTTACCAGAGTATCATGGCCTCTTAATAGTATAACCAATGTCACTGCTGGAAATACAGTCAAATGAAAACAAGGAACATATTGGAGTGGGGTTGTAACACAGGATCCAATTCTCTTTCTATAATTATGCAGTTAATGAAGACACTCCAAACAGAGGACTTGTGGAGAGCAAATGGAGTTTTACATCAGACATTAAAAGGGGAAACTAGTTGACAGAACAGAATCATCATACAGCAGTGTTTTTTTCCCAGTAAAAAGCCACTCTTAAAATCCCCCTAGCATTACTTGTGTGCATTACGTATACCATATCCTGCGCAGCCTTCCCTCATCCACGTATAAACAAACGCAGTGCCCGTGGCCCCGCTCTCCGGTGTGGGTCCCAGCCCGGCAGCACGGCACGGGAACGCCGCTGCACAGCGCCCCCGCATCTGGCCACTAGGTGGCGTGCGAGGCACTGTGATGGCTCCGTCCCCGTCTCAGTCCCGAATGAGGTCGCAGCCGCCGCCGCTGGGCTGTGGAAGCGCCTTCGGTGTTACAGTACTTACCCGGAGAAACTGTAGTTTTATTTATTACACCTAGGTTTAGTAAAAAAAGAATAGAAATCTGACTCTTCCTTTTCCCCACTTCTATAAAGCCCTATTGCTCGACTTTCCGAGGCTATGAACAGTGATATAACCTGTTCCTTGGATCCTTTGGTCACACAATCATCCTGAATAATCCCAAAATATTTTCACTTGAGCCTTTGCCACGCGTGGATGGCTACTTACCCAGTTTTCTCTTATACTCTGAAGTGGGATCCTGTGAAACCTGCCACACCCCACTGTGATGACACCTCCATCCACATTTAGGTTTTACACACTTATGTTACCTCTTTGCTTTATTTTAATCCTAATAAACTATTTCTTCAGTGATTTTGCAGCTTTCAATGTTTCCATTTCTTCAATGCTTTTGCAGCTTCTGCAGCTATGTAATTCAGCAGCTTTGAAAACTACAGAAATGATTAGGACAGGGATCTTGTAATGAGGTTGGTGTGTTTGACAGTTTTTAGTGTACATGATGTTTTATCAAGGAAGTGATGTCACTCTGCTGCCACCATACCATTAGTGTTTCTTGCTTCCTGCCTGTTGACATTACTAGCCTAAGCAGCAGTGTGCCAAGGGTATGAAAACTGACTTAAATGTCTGTTAGAGATGCTGAGATAGTTGAGCTCATCTGAATATGTTTCGGCAGCAGTTTGCTCTGGTGGGACTCCCACACTTCTGAACAAAATCATGAGTTTCACTCCATCTCTCACATTTGCCACATTCTTACTGTTCTTCTAGATTAGGTTTTAGTTGCCATACACAGAATAAACTATAACAACAGCCTAATTTTGGATCTAGTCGGGTTAGAAGGACTTAAGGGTAACTCCCTAAAGGTCACAGGCTTCTGCCTTCAGCTCCAGCACCACTAAAAGTAGTGCCAGTGCTCATTGTCAGGACACCCTGGAAGTGAAAGCAGTTCAGGATTGCAGGTAACCTGGATTCACACTATCAGAACACAGCAGAGTTATAAAATGCTAGCAGAGAAGGTGGACAGATATAAAGGAAAGGGAAGGGAAAAGGAAGAGAGGAAAATAAGGAGAAACAAAAATTTATGTAGTGTAATATATACGGTAGTTACTGGTCCTCATTTTTTGAGCATTATTTATGTGTGCGCACAAGTGCATGCATGTGTGCGTTGCCCTAGCACACAGCCATAGTAGATGCTGCTGGAGAACGAATAAGAAAAGGAAACATGGAAGGAGACAGTGAACAGAAAAGTGGTCTAGAATAAGGAAGACTGTAATTTGTTATTTGTCTTTGAAGACTGACAGACTTGCATAAACTTGCATAGCTTCCACATGGAAGAACTGATTGTTTTGAAAATGAATGCAGAGATTCGCTCCTGGATAGAGCCATTTCAAAGCAGTAAAACAGTTGGCTCTTTAAAACATTGTTGAACTGTGACACTGAAAACTTCCTAACGGTAGCAGTACAAATAAGGCAACATTAATTAATTCAGTCCTTGCTGGTAAAATAGTGCCATGCTTTTGAAGTTAAAATGTCAAACTGTTTTTGTTTGTCTGCTAGGAGTTTAACTCCCTTTTTCGTTTTCTTTTAATCGAATGGGATTTTGGTTTTGCCTGTCATTTTGAAGTAGACTGGAAAAGAGGGAAAGGCCCTGTGAGAAATGAATTTAACAACCAAATGCTGTCTCTGAGAAACCAGAGAGATTCCTCTGTGCCGGGGTTCTCCAGCACTGAACTGGGGGGGAGGGGAGGGTATGCTGCTCACAGGCTCAGAGTTGCCCAGCTCCCCTTTAGGCTTTGAAGGCCATTGGTAACAATTTTTAAGTCTTCTGAAATTTTAGAGACTTGAAAGCCTGTCTACAACCATCATCAGGAGCTCGGGGTGGTGGAAGCTTTAGCTGTCCCTTTTTTCATTTAGGTACCTAAGGAAAAAGTAATACCTAGTAAAAACCTGCATCAGTGCCCAGTTGTCAATTTCAGGTTTACCTCCTAACTTTTGTTCAAGCTATCCCTTAGAAAAACTGATACAAAGTCCTGTACTTTGAGTACTGTCAACATACACAAATCTTCATTTTGAACTGAATTAAAATCATTAAGGTCTGTTCAACATTGTTTTGTCTCTGCCTGAGTTGCCAGGATGTCGACACAAATTTGTGGCATTTTTTGTTTGGTTGGTTGGGTTTTTTGTTTGATCGTGGTTTCTTTGGTAAAAAGGTTGTATCCAAGAAAGGTCACTCTGCTTGTTGCCCAGGGCAAACTCTAGAGAAATAGGACACTCACTCAGAAATCTGTTATCTCCATATCCAGCACATTGTTTCCTTATCAGGACATACTGGTTTTGAAAGAACTTGATTTCAGAGCATGAAGCGGTTCCAGACATCACTTGGGCTTGACCTTCAAATGCCTTTAGATAGATACATACGTTGAAAATGACCCTCTGTTCCCTGGGAATTTTTGTGGAAAAATAAAGAACTGCCCAGGGGGTATATTCTTGATTGTGTTGCTGAGTCAATGAATTGCAGCTTTCTAAATCAGCTGAAGATTTAGTTAGCCACGAATAAGTTTTCTTAATCTAGGGAAAGAGAATAATAGTACTAAGGCCAACAATTTCTGTATGTGTATGTTAAATATATGCATGCCCCTATATGACGGGAAAAGAAAAGGAGTCTAGAGACAGAAAAGCAACTTTGTATTGCAGTGTCTGCTACCTGGGAAGATCCAAGATGTCATGCCCAGGAGCAGACCTATGGCTTCTGCAGTGTTACTTTAGAGTCCATGGGCAGTATGATGGGCCCAGTGCTACACAGACATCCCAATGCACCCCAAGAGGCTGCCAGGAACCTCGCAGGGAAAACAGCTGAGGTAGCTAGAAAGCCCATAAAGATCTCAGCAGCAGCACTTTCAGCATTGCAAACACTTGTCTATTTGAACTTTCACCATTGATGCTTTGATACAATGTGCCCAGAAACAAGGAGAGGCTTTACCAGAACTTCCTAGCAGCACAAGAGTGGGGTATAGGTCAGGGACAAGTGTGACTTTTGTCTTAACTACAGCTTATCCCAACACTATGCAGGCAAATGCTCTTAATAAGAGATAGGGACAATAAATTCTGTGGCTTTGTTTAGGCATTCTCATTTGGGTACTTGAGGCAACATGTTTCACAGAAGGAAATGTGCTAATTTATCCTTTCCTATATCTCTATATTTTCTATTCAGAATGTGTTTTTTTCATGAACTATCTATAATACCCATTACAAACCTGAACAGTTATCATGGCTCCTCTGTCGTACACGTTTGCAGGTCACATTGAGCTCTGTGATCTGCTTTCACAGCATTTAGATTGTGCAGCTGCAAATGGGAATGTAGGAAGTATCAGCGTTGAAGGGTTTGCATATAGAATCACCTTCTGGAATCCCAAAACTAAAAATGAGCCAAAGGAAAACATCAGTGCTCTGCTTTGCATGCACTTACAGTCAATGAGCAATTCCAAGGATCCAGGTCTGATTTTACGATTCTGCACATACACCTCTGCAAATCTTTTCAATAACTGCAGCAATAAATGTGTAGGCATTTGAGGGTTGAATTCAGATTTGAAATGAATATTTCTTTCTATCCATTATCAGTAGGCAAATATTGTATGATCAATACCTTAAAAAAATCCCAGAACCCCATCTGTGGATTTGAAAAATTGTGTTCAAAGAGAACAACCACAAGATCTGTAAGTACATTTAAGATCACAGAATCACAGAATTTTAGGAGTTGGAAGGGACCTCGAAAGATCATCCAGTCCAACCCCCCTGCCACAGCAGGATTCCCTACACCAGGTCACACAGAAGCGCATCCAGACAGATTTTGAATACCTCCATAGAAGGAGACTCCACAACCTCTCTAGGCAGTCTGTGCCAGTGCTCTGGCACGTGAACTGGGAAAATAATTTTTCTTGTATTCACATGGAACTTCCTATGCTTCAGCTTACAGCCATTGCCCCTTGTCTTGTCACTGGGCTCCACTGAGAAGAGCCTGACCCCATCCACCTGACAGCTACCCTCCACATACTTAAAAGGATAGATGAGGTCACCCCTTAGTCTCCTCTTCTCCAAGCTGAAGAGACCCAGCTCCCTCAGCCTTTCCTCAGAAGGAAGATGTTCCACTCCCTTAAGCATCTTTGTGGCTCTGTGCTGGACTCTTTCAAGTAGTCCCTTATCCTTCTTCAACTGAAGGGCCCAGAACTGGACACGATATTCCAGATGTGGCTTCACCAAGGTAAAGGGGGAGAAGAACCTCTCTTGACCTACTAGCCACACCCCTTCTAATACACCCCACAATCCCATTGACCCTCCTGGCCACAAAAGCACACTGCTGCTTCATGGTCATTCCTCCATCCCCCAGGAATTCAGAACTTCTGTGCCAGCTTTATTTAGAGATCCAGCTGAGGAGCCTGGATTTAGCTCCTCTTAGGAACTGGCTCCAAACTTGCAATTCATATCAAAAGCATATCACCCTGTAACACTTCTGCCATTCATGCAAGTCTTGCAAATTTCTAGTTGCTCAGAACAAATAAATATAACCTTATTGATATTAACACATGCATACACACAAAGAAACCCAAATCAACTGAAAACTAGACTTCTGTATCACCTTCATTGGAAGAGCTGATCTTATGACTGAGCTTATAAATGTTTTTGATCATTTTGCAAGGTTGCAGTGTATCATGTGGGGCTTAGAATTCCAGCCACAGGGTCCATCAGTGATTTAATATTTAACAAGAATATGACATTTGTCAGTCACATGTATTATAAGTTTACACAGCCATATTTCACCCAGTTGTCCATGTGAAGTTGACAGATACTGTATTAACAGCTCAACATGTCGCCAGCTATTTTTAATCCCTTTTCTCTCACTGTTCTTCTATCAGGCAATCAGCTTAGGTCAGACTCACCTCAGTGGCCCAGCACAGCAGTCTGCATTTAAGAGGCAGAAAATCTGAATCTTCGCACTGCTTATCTTATTGTTTCACAGACTATTATACTCAGCTTTCAGCAGTTCAATGGCATCAACCTCTGGAAAAGAAAAGCAGAAAGGCAGAATTAACACATACAGACAAGGGAGCTATTGCAACTGAACTGAAAAATGATATTAGATTAATTTCTTGTAGTGTGGATAAATACTTATGAAAAGAGGTTCTCTGATCTCTTCTGTGGAGCATCAGAACACAGTCTGTCAGAAGTTCGCAGCACACTAGTGTGCCCACAACTACCTGAAAGGAGGTAACGAGACAGAGGTAGGTTTGTTCTCAATAGGTATGATAAGTGATAGGTATGGTTGGACATGATAATCTTAGAGGTCTCTTCTAACTTTTGTGATTCTGTGATCAAATGTCTGAAGTAATACAACCTGGAGGATATTAAAAGTAACAACCAGAAAAGCAAATTAGCAAAAATTCTAGTTTTCAGTCCTGTTGTATTTAAGCCTGACTCTCATATCAACCTGCAAAATTCTTTTCAAAGAGAAGCACCATGATCCCAGTCAGAACTAGGAAAATGGCAGTGATAAGCATTGAGACTGTGTGACAACTTCCTCCATTTCCTTATTCAGAGCCATAATTTTTCTTATTTCACAAGCAGAAAAGTCCTATTGCAGATATCTAGCAAAGTGCTCTCTCTCCGCCTCACCAGAAGCCCTCTGGTCTCCACATAAGCCACAGCTCAATACAGTTGCATAAATTTGTACCAGCCTTTCCTATAAAGCACCTGTTTTTCGCTGGTTTGGCTTCTTTTTGATGTTGCTTTACTTACAGAATGAAAGGAAACTGGAGATTCTACCTTTCATTTAAACAGGCATGGTATTTCCCTAGAATATGGTTTCATTTTCCTCAGAAATGTGTTCATTTTCACAAAAGAGTCAACAAAGCTAAATTTTTCAAGTTACATATAACTTACCAAGGTTTAGACTAACAACAGAAATAGTTTGCAAAAGTATACCTTTGTGGTTTTATTAACAACTGGTTTTCTTCTACTATTCTTAATATTTTATGATATTGCATGCAGTAAGAAGAAGTTTAAGACATGAGCATTACAACATGGCACCTGATTCAAGATGGATCATTTAATGTTAGACTAATAAGGCCTTTAGGACACAAATTATGCTTCAAATTTCAAGTGTATTTTTTGTTAAACTGTTTGCACATGAGACCTATTCCAAATGTTTGCTCATTTAATTAGAAGATAAAGGATTTTACTCTTTGACTGGAGGGTGCTTCTGACCCTTCCTGCCTGTGTGGGTTTGTATTGTTCTTGGCTAATGAGATATAAGATATGTACTAAACACACATTAAAGGCATCCTTCATTCAGCATGAAGGTGTTGATACATCAAGGATACCTCAAACATGCTGAGATTCCAGCAACTTGTCAGACAAATTAGCACCTTACCAAATGGGTGTAAAATTGTGTTTAACATTTCTCCTTGGTGTGGAAAAAAAAAAAAAATCACTATAGCTTAATGCTTTCTTCGTAAATATGAACACAGAAGGCTTTATCACCTCTGTAGTGTAAATTATAGCCCTCATCAACTGTCTGATTTTTAATTCATTGGTATTAAATGACACCAGACAATTCAGAAAGAATCCATTTTGCCCTTCCTCTCTTAGGGCAGGAATTTCTCCTCCTTAAATATTTTTTGTTTCACAATTATTTAAAATCTACACCTATACATTAAAATGGAAGAAAATTAAAGTCTCAAATCTGTACGTTCCACTAGTGTGTAAGTACCAGGGGTTTTTAACCCAAACTCTAAGGAGTATATGGAACCAAGAGACTGTGTGCCAATGAAGCTGTAAAGTTTTTTGGTTTGTTGTTTGGGTTTTTTTTCAGCTGGCTGTCACTGAAAATTAATACCGAGTGCTTCAGATTGCTGGCACTCTGTACAAGATATTCAGAACACCAGAAAACCTAATGTTAGATAATCCAGCCTAATCAAGTATCCCAATCAAATAACTGGGCTGGGAGTAAGGTTAAGAGCAACCTCAGGTGCTGTAGGCACTACAGCAGGAACAAATGACTATCCTGTACCTGTGGGTTGCAAATCATTTATATAGTGGGGAGATCATGACACAAATTATTGCCTACATGAGATTTGGGAAAAGGCAAATGAAATCAACCTAAAATCAAAACAAAAGGGTGCCTAAGGTTTCAATGGAGATAAGGTATGTATAAGGTCATTCCTCAGTTTCCCCATGGCAACTTCTTCGTTCTCAATAGTCTTGAATTCAGCAGATTTTATTTTTTTTTAATCTACAGGAAACACATCTGTGGAGGACCTGTCTGGTTGAAGTTGCTTGAAACTGCTTTCAGAACTATCATCACTAATGAATTTTATCATCAGCTCTTCTTAATTTATCATTAAGCTCTAATATCTAAACAAAGCTTATAGTTTTCTGTTCCACACTTGGGTATCTGCTTAATAAGACTATTATCCTACAGCCACAATTTCATCTTAATAAGGATAGGACACCCTAACAGGTGTCTTACATAATATCATCTGTTCCAAGATTCAAACATCATATTAAGCTCATTACAGAAAGCTGCCTGGGAAAAGAGCATTTACCAGAAGGAGGTTTTTAATTCTGAGGATGCCAATTCCTTTTCTACAGGTCCGTTTTTCAGAGTTCTCAATACAACAGAGTAGGGCTGTTAGAGCCCAGCATCTGAAACAAGGCAGACGAGAGCTGCTGAGGCAGGGATATGGGATTGAATGCTGACCATATCTGCATTGCACAGACATGTCAGACTTGTAAGCCAGATTCTTACACAAGGAACTTCATACATAAATCTGGAAAAGATCAAATATTTCTATTTTTCAGGATACATATTTGTATGGAACTTCAGAGCAGCACTCCTGCTCAGTAACATATTAAAATACTTGCACAGTTTTTTGCCTTGAGAGGAAAACAAGTACCAAAGAAAAAGATGAGGAATGTTTAAATCCTTAAAAGAGAAATTTTGGTTCCCATATATACAGTGACATTATTTATCAATGTGTAATTTAAAGGAACTGATTCAACAACAGGATATAAATCCATAGATAAATGATGGCATTTGACTAAAAAAGTAATGGCAATCACTAATTGCATGTGGTCTGTTGCATGGCTACTGGAATCAAGTAGGGAAGAGGATCACAGTTCTTTATTAGTTAGGACCACCTACAGCGATGGAAAGCTTGACTGATCAAAGACAAGACAGCTTTATGCTGCAAATGTTGATATACTCTTGAGCTTTCTAGCACAATTTAAGATCCAGTATAAACACTTGACATACTAGCTACTGAACAGGGAAATGGGTGTAGTATCAGACTACAAAAGTTTAGTTTGTGTCAAAGGTAAGTAAATAATGTCCAGAGAGTAGATTTTGTTTGATAAATCACAGAATCAAGAGCCAATTGGGTGAAAAAAACTTAAGTAGTAATTAGTCTCTGTAGAAATCCAGAGTACTCCAGAGTGGTTATTTACTTTACATAACTTAGTCATCCCATCCCGTGGAATTGTTTCTGTGTTGACTAGATAGCTGAAAAGTTTCAAAGAGAATGATTTATATTGTCTCTGCAGTATTGTCGGCCATGCCTGAACTCATACAAGGCACAGCCTTTCCTTGAAACACTTGTGAACAAAAACTTGTTCCCATGAATGTCTGTAAATAACAGCAAAAACAGAAACATGATTGAAACAAGCTGTGCTTTGGATCTGCAGCATAATTGAAGAGTGAGGATTGTCTTGCAGAGTTCAAGTGGGTATAAATTCTATAAGCAAATCTATTTATTCACATATATCTGAAGTTATTTTGTTTGTTCCCATTCAGTCTCCAGCTTTCAGGCCATTCAGTAGATAATGGCTTTTGATTCTGTGATTTATCAAATAAAATCTACCCTGCTTTAGAGTTCAAATAGAAAACAAAATATCCATGTTCAGATTCAGGGAATCAGTTTAACCTTTTGGAAGAAATTACAGTCTGACGCTGCCAACATTGAACCATCCCCATGTTTAAGGTTCAGACCTCATTAGTTTTGGCTAGGAATACTCTCTAATTACCAAGAGAGTTTCTTCAAGTTGCACTTTAGAAATTCATCTATTTTGTAAACTGTAAAGTATTCATAAAAAGCTAAAAACTGTGGGAAAATTAGCATTGATGGATGTTTTCTTACCCTCCATCAGGAAATGATGTACTTGAAACTCATTACAGATCTTCATAGAAACTCTGCTGAATGTGCCTTGGGCTTTGCACTGATCAGCACACACAGAGTTTATTGCATAATTCATCTCTCCTGTGTCACATTTAATGTATAACATGTCTTTCCTGTTAATTATGAAAATAAAAATGCATCCTTTCTTTTAGAAAGATAATCATGAAATTGCTACAGAAATTAAGAAACATGGAGACATATTTTATCCATTTTACACAAACCTTTTGTTTTCTTTTAAGCTGGTATCACCTCCTGTGCAGAAATAAGAGGAAATCATTGCATGAGCTGAAAATATGGTCTGGTTCTCCTTCAGGCAACAGGCACAGCCTCTACTCTGTGGCCACACAAGGTGAGGTGTGTGGGATCCCTGTTGTCCCATTGGCTTCTAAGGCTACCCTTCTCCTCAGAATTGTAGGTTGGCATGGTGGTCCCCTTAACATTCTTCCTTAGAGAGGAAGAGGTTTGGATGTTTTCTCTTTTCATGGAGGTCAATGAAATGTTAGCCATGCTGTATCTCATTTTCCTCAGTTTCAAGGCTGAAGATTATTCAGTAATATTCTACTTCACTTCACCCATCTATCTATATGAGTCTGCTCAGCTTCCCTTTCCAAAAGAATGCAGAAACAAAAATCCCATCTCAACATTGTACCCACAATAATACATCTTATGAAATTATAGTCTGCCACCACAAAAGTGTAGAAGAGGGAAAAAGTGATTGAGCAAAAGAAGGAAAGGAGCAAAACCATAAACCTGAAAATATATCATAGTTATTTGGAATAAGAAGGGGAGAAGGGCACTCATCTATACACAATGGTACATTTGGCTCCCATATTTTCATTGATACATTGAATATTCCCTGTTGGAGAACCAATCCTGTCCTGAGTTTGTTTGTTCTGGGGCTGGTGAGGCAACTGGGTAAACATTGCTTTCATAGTTCACACTAGCATCACAGCAATATCATTTTTTTACAGAGCTTTACTAATGAACAAATCAAAATTGATAGTCCAATAGATTTTGTAGACTTATTGTAATCAAAAAACTGTGTTGCCCACTTGAAACACAAAGTATTACAGCGTGCAGCTCCCTGAGGAAACCATCTATACTTTGTGATTATGGGTACATGCAACACACTCAGAAATGCAATCACATGTAGCTCAGGTGCTATGGCTCATGGCTCAGCCTGCAAGACACATGGGAGCCACCAAATAACATGAAGGGAAGGAAGCAAGACAGCTGCCCTTGGATCCAGCCAAATCTTCTTCCTCAGGAAAGTCTGATGGGGCCCTTGGACACTAAGTATTGCCTCTCACTTGTAAGGCAGCCCCATAGTTCTCCCTTTTCAGAAGTTTTCAGCAGATATTCCCTTTTGACTCTCACTCATGTGAAGATCTTCATTCATAATTGCTAAAGTCAGTAAAGTTGACTAGATGCCTAGAGTAATATAAAGTTGTGTATCAGAAATAGTACCAGTGACCTCTAGAGAAAGAAGTGAATCTGAATAAAAAGAAATACTATCAGTTGTGGTGATAGTCAGAAACCAGGATAAATTACCACTTCGCTAGTTGTGCAAACACCTGTAGTAGAATCCCATCAAAATGATTCTGCAGGACGAGAGCACAACTTCAGTAGGTTCTCCAAGAGATTTCAACTTAACTGTTCCTTTTACAGATGTGAAAAAGAAATGTAACTGCAGAGCTGATGGTTACAGCAATCTGACCATTAAAAAAAAAAAAGGAGGCCTGACGGAAGATTTAATTTAATTCTAACACAGTTGATCTTTGTTTGAAACAAAAACAACCTTAGTAGATAAATCTAGGTGTTTTTAATCTTCTGCTTCAGGGCAGCACTTAAAATCTGGGTTAGCAAACAATACAATTACCACTAGTTATTGTAGTATCTGAATTTCTTATGGCATACTTAAGCACCAACTTCTACAGTCACATGGCTGTATAAAATCATCCAGTGTTCATTTAAAAACAAACAGATTTCTGTTCATCATTGTGGGGAAAAGTCAGGAAGTGATTTCTAAAACCACAAGGCCTGGAAGGTTAGGCATGCCGAAAGACTCACGCTCTTTGAAGTGTGGAATAGCAATGCTGCAGGTGTTGGGACACAACCTTTACCACTTCAAAGCCAAAATTACTTCTTAAAAATCACTGGTACAAGCAGTCACTTTTGCCTTTTTGGATAGGCTGAACAATACAGCTTCTACCTATTTAGAAGGTGAAGATGTTAAATGTATCTGCATAATGTAAGTAAACATGAAACAAGCTGAAAAAAATGATAATGAAATATTCTTTCATGAAATGCAAGGATTTTACACTGCCATCTTAAAATAAAAGCTTTTCCCATCACCTTAGCATTTCACCTCAGGGCAAATTCATAGATTTTTCTTTTTTTTTTCAGGATATTGATTCTTTTGTATATCCTAAATAAGATTTGAGTAATATTTCTTTTATTATTTTCATCTCTATCTCTCAGTTTTGGAGTGCACTGTCTTGGAACAGCCCATTTCACCATTACATGCTGCACTTACTTTACATTTCTCTCATACTAAGGGATATTTTGCCATTAAAGTTTGGTACTTTTTATCTTTTGAAAGTTTGTTTAAAAAAATAGAAAAAAAACAATAGAATTATTAAGACATATTCCACACTAGAAGTCTAACTGTTCCAGTGTTCATCATTTTTCCTTCAAAGCGCACACACTTCATGAAGCTTTGTATTGTTTTGTTTTTCACCCTCAGGTTTCTTTCACTCTTCACTGGCATAAACAGTGAGACTGATATTCTTTGAAAATATATCTGCAGAGATCATTTATCCTTGAAGTACATCATCTTATTTGCAAGAATATTTTTATATGAGCTGAATTATTGATAGACAGCCTTGACATAACATTTAGGACAAAATATTGTTGCTATATTAAACTGTATTGTATTACTTTCAGCTCAAGTGATGAAATAGTTTGAGTTTTGTAATTTTGATCAGAGAAGTTCCAAAATTTGACAAATCAAACTGAATGCGACAGATCAAAATGTACTCCCCCTTAGTTTTGTTGAAGACAGACTCTACTAATGTCTAAATTTAAGAGTGAAAAACAAAAAAACAACCCTGTCCTCTCTGTAGAAATAGGCAGCTCTTCATGCTTCAGCCTTTTAAAGCTAAGAATTCCTGCCCAACAGAGTTACATTGCTTTAAAAGTAATGTATATATTGTAAAGCTTCTGCATAATGAATGCATAAGGGAATTCTAAATACAATTTTGTGTGAAAGCTTCTCAAAATAACAATTTTTCAAAATTGTCCAAAATTTCTGTCCATATACTTAACAGTGTGATTGAAGACATGCTCAGAAGATATCCAAACCTCAGAGCAGCATACTAATAGCACTTCACAAACATCATCTCAGATTTCCTATTTCTCCGTGCTCTCTTCTAGCTCTGATTTAAATTTTCCATTTAAAATCATTACTGTGAAGAACAAAAAATGGTCTGATTCTAAAAACATGCAAGGTTTAGCTCCTGCATTTTCACTGGAACAAAAGTCTATAGGCATAGGGATACTAAGTCAGACCACAGGAATAGCTAGCTCAATGTCCTGGATCTGGCAGTGAGCAACAGGTGATCTCCATAGAAATACCTATTTTTTTTCAGCCTTTGTTTTTTTGGTCAATTGACGATAAAAGTCAAAATTATCTATAGCACCAAAGACAGTAATTTGCCTTGCCCATGCATAAATTCACAGCTGTTTTCTTCTCAAATTATTTTACAGTTTATTAAAAAACAATATTTCCTCTGCCACTGTCTTGAACAGAATTTTGTCAATTTTCTTGACTCATCAAAGAGCACTTCTGCTGAATATGCATGTGGGCTTTTACATATTTGATGACACTGCTGGGGTTTTGCTACAACTGTTTCATAGAACATAAAGCAAAATTTCTCCTACATCCTAAAACTTCATCTCAAATATGAATACTGCTCAAACCAAATCCCCTCCCAAGTCAATTTAGTTGTTTTGCCTCCACGTCACATTTACATTTTCTAAATAGTTCTCTTCTGAGAATGACAAAATCACGTGGAGGAACCTGAGTGGGGATACCTGAAAAAGCTGCTCCACTGGGACTGCAGTTATTTCATCAGCAGATGGTCTTACAGTCAGAGGACCATTAAGCAACTCTTTCAGCATCTTTTGTTCTGTGGAGAAGTACCACCAGGGAGTGATTAAGAAGAGTCAGTTTAAAGGAACCCCGACTTCAGTATGCTAGTATATAACCAGAAACTAACGTCTCCTGTGCCAGATTTGTTCTTCCTCTTAGAATAGCACGTCACCATGCATCATGGAAATGAAACAGCAGATGTTTCCAAATATAGACCAAGATTCACTGTGCTTGTCAGCTGTCTTCCTGGACTGCAGACATACATTATAATTGTAGGCAGAAAGCCACTTCTAAAATACCCTACAAAATTGGGGAAGAGATGTAAAATTTTAAATAATGAACATATCCAAAATATTTATAGCTGATATCGAAAACATGTAGAATGGGGTATGTGGAACTGTTAGCAACATCATTCCTCCAGCAAGCCCTTTCAGCTAAATCCCTGTAGAGAGTCCAGCTGGACGTTTGCAGAAGAATTTGACACTAACATCTATAGTAGTCATTCAGTGGGTGCTAGCTGATGAAAGCTATGGAGCCCTTAGAGCAAGAATCCTGTTGAAAAGCCATGGCAGCTTTAAAAACAAAACCAGGTAGTGGTTTCCAAAAAGGAACAAAGTATATTGTGAACTTGACACTACTCTCAATTTATAGTTGATCTTTCAGCTGTGAACCCACCCACAAAAAAAATTGTTAGTTGTTTTTCATTTTGTATCTTGTTGATATAGAGTAGGCAATTGGTGATATGGTGCACTTTCACTGTTAGAAATAGCTGTCTTGTTTGGAAGTGGTGGAGGGAAGGTATGAACTGGTTGGTTAGGGCCATCTGTCTTCATCATACACCATTGTAAGACTATTTTTTATTTATTTGGTGTAATTTTTTTATAGAAGTTTGGTACATGCCATGTATATCCATATTGTTTGGGACATACATGGACAGAGGAAAATTTCTTAAAGAGTCATGGTGACAGTAACTACAATAAGAAAAAATATTTGGCTTACAAATGGACACAACATCAGAATTTTCATGGATGCAAAGTTCAATAACCCAGGGATTTCCAAAACATGTCTCTGTGGTTTCCCAAACTGCTGTTTTCACCTGCTTTGAAGTCAGATCAAAATTTCATTATTTCAATCCAATTAGTTTAATTTGCTCACTTTTCAGGAGGACAAGAGCCACTAGGGAATACCTTTTACTGAATGATATAGTGTATTGAGAAATAGCCAATATTGGGAATAAGCTCCAGAGTGGTCTTGTATAGGCAATAAAAAGACAGAGAAAGCCCAGAGTAGATGTAAGTGCAAAATTTGAATGTCCTATTGATGTTTGGTCATTTCTTAGACATGGAATGCTGAACAAAAAAAAAAAATCTATGGAATGCTCAGGATTATAAAGTTTCACTTCAATGAGAAGACAACACCCACTGTGGTGTGAAGGACCATAATCTCTTGACATTTATGAGTACACCTGACAAAGTAGTGCCCTTTTACCAAAATTACATCTATTTCCTCTCTTTTGTAACTGTATTTGTTGATTTTAATTGAAATTTCAGAAACAGGAAAGCCTTCTGCTGTTCTTGTTTTTCTTGTGGTTAATCCACAACGAAGATTTAGCTTTTATTTAAACTAGATGACTCAATATACACAGTTCAGCTGGTAGATTGACTGTCACTGAGCTGACCAATGCCTGTTACCAATAGCATACAGGAGAACAAGTTGACCTTGAATTCACTGTTTTATAAATACTACCCATTTCCAGAAAAATATGAATATGTTTTCCAGATTTGCTCTTTTTGCTTTCCTTAAGGCTGTTCTCAGTAACAAATGCCTTTCATCTTACTGAGACACTTGTTACAAAGAAGGTTTGGGAAGGGAAGAATAACTTTCTAATGATGAATTTAATGCTTATGGATTGTAGAGGATTGATTATATCGTAGGCTGAATTCCTGGATTTAGCCAAAGGCTATGGAGAATATTGTTGCTATAATGCTAGCATTGCTTCACAAGACCTGTCAAATTCCGGTTTATAAATTTCCATCACTAGGATGATTTCATCTTGGTGACTATTCTTTCCTCTTAATTGGCACTGTCATTGCTAAGCAAAATCAGAGTAGATGATGCTATTTAAATAGAATAAATAAAAGCAATCATAGCTTTGATCTATCTAGCCCCCATGAGCCCATGTATTTGCAAACACAAGAATGTGACCTTAGCACCTAAGCCAAAGAACAAGGAAGAAAGTGGAGCAGTTAGTACTGTAGGATCCAGGTCAGAGGATCTGTGCTGTAACCAACAGAGAAGCACTCTAAACAGAATTAATTTAAGACACTTGTGCTCGGTACTGTGTTTTGATCAAACACTTCAAAAGTAAAAAATAGCAGCTAATTTACTCTGTCATGAAATATATTGTTTCCTTTTCAAATACATTGGTTCCTTTTCAAAAGCTACTTTCAGCTCTTTCAGAATTTGTGGACAAAGTGGTTTCTAGCTAATATATAGCTTTAAATGCTTTTTAAAAAGCCTCTTGCATGATAGAGTTCATAGCAACAGCTTCTGCTACCGCTTTAAGAGCACAATAAGGTTCAATAAGAAGGATGCACTTCAGTTCATAGATTGCTTGTTTTCTGCTTTACTTTGTTCATCATAATCCTTACTTCTGCTTAGTAAAAAAAAAAAAAAAAGAACCAAAAATCAAAACAAAAAACCCATACAGAAATAAAAAACCCCATGACCAGTATTGATCTTCTCTGTCCCAAAGCAGGTTCCCTTGATCTGGATCGAACCTGTCTCTGTCAGTAATAGCCTTTCCAGGAGATAGTTCTATTTAAAATGTTTCACAAGGCATCTAGTTATTTGTTCATTTGTCAGGAATGGTGGAAGAGGCTATAATAGACAAGCAGCCTCAGCTGGCTGCTGAATGTAAGACCAGATCCAGTCAGATCACAAATACTGAATAAGAGTATATATTCTGTGCACTGTAGAAAGTAGTTTCATGATACATCTTGACCCAAAACTTATTAAAAACCCCATTATCAATATTGATTGAGATTTAAAATGTCATTTGAAATTTCACTGCAAACATTTTTACTCTAATATTGCTTTCAACGTTATGAATGAGAGGTGAGTGGCATGGGCTGCAGTATGATACACTTGACAGCTAGCAATTCCATATTCCAAGATCAGTTTTCCGGTTAAATGTAAAAGGAAATATGTTTTCCTGCAAAGCACATTCTTCATCATCTGTGCCATATACTTATGTAAATCTGGAAAGAGGATAGAGACTCTCATTATAATCTTGTTTACCTAGTGAAAACTATCTTGGCCTTTGTGTTTTTTGAAGAGATTCATCTGATGGACAACTTCAAATGAACAGTGATGTACACGAGTAGTAGAAAAAAATGTGAGGTGCAAGTGTAGTCCAGATCATCTTGTGTCATCTGTAATATCAAAGACCACTAATGTCACTTAGAGAGGCAGTTGGAGTGCCCATCCTACATTAGACATGGTGAGAAGAAACCTGAAACCTGTTCCTCTTCTTCTGACACACTTACAAGACAAACACATGCTCCATTAAAAATAACACAGCTCTGCTCTGATATGTTTCCCTCCCATGTGTCTGACTTAAAAATATGCCTCAGTTCACAGTGTTATGCTTATTAAGATAGAATATTACTGCTCTGCAATGAGCCAATTCAGAGAACATAGCAGGGAAGCTGGCTCCCATTGTGCTAGAGAGGGTAACTCCTTCAAACTCAGTGCTGGAGCAAAACATTCTCCTATTGCAATGCTTTTGCTTCTTGCATGTGGAGTTTATATTTTTATTTCTTCTCTTTTCCTCATTTTGTTATTTTCTTGAGTCATGCTGGTTCCACCTCTGAAAATCTGCAGTGACATAACTGACACCACAGCAGCTGGAGCTGGAAACACTAAAAAGCAATGTTTTACATTTTCTTTTCTTTAATAGGTCACCGAGTATCCAGTGTGATTTTAGTACATCTTGCTGTGCAGAGTTTTTAATGCTAATTTGTCACTATTATTTAAGAATAGTCTATTGATGGGGAGATTACCAGCATGCTGTCCAAACATGACATGTTATTTTGACCTTGCCTTATTCCTTCAGTAAAATCTGATCACAGGTTGCAAATGCATGCTGTTGTTATTCATACATTAACCTAGGATAGGGACAACCTAGACAGTAGGTGGAGGATGAGTGTATGGAAATCATGCAGGGGTTTGTTTTCTTCTTTTTCAGTTCAACTATATAAAGGAACTTACATGTGTCACTGATTTTTTGCTTTAAAAATAATACATCAAAATGTTAGGCATAAATAATGCAGAATGCCACTGCACTCATGAGGCCATACACAAAGCTTGCTGTTGAAACAATTAATAGACTGGTTGCGGTGATTAAAAATTATTCCAAAAGAAGCAAATTAGAAAAGTACTCTGCTCTGTACCTTAGTAGTAAAGATGGTTTAGCTGGATTTGTTGCATAGATTTTTTTCAGTAAGTATGGATACAGGCACAGTATATAGTGGTTTAGGAATGAAGGGACAACCAGTTTTTCCCCAGAAGGTTCACTAACCCAGAGATTCCCCACACTGAAATCACCAGCGAACAGCCTGACCCCAGGGGTAGGATCACTGTCATATGGCAGTGCCTGGGAATGTTTCAGATATTTAGCACCTATGTATACACTAGCTCTCCCTAAATAGTTTTTCTTCAAAATGCCTGCAGAAAAGTAATTCAATGAGTCAGCTTAAAGTGTTACAGGTTTTTGTGACTCTTAAAAATACATATACTTCTGCAAATTTAGGACAGTACAAGCTTAATTTTTCAGAATGGAAAATTTATAGATGCTCTCAATTTGTGAGAAACTATCTCCTTTTTAGTACAGTTTTATCAGCATCACTCTTCTTGCTCCCAGCCTGAATTATTATTGCCACTGAGAGCCTCTGTTTTGGAATGACCATTTATAAAGGTTATTCCATTATGAATTAAAGCACCTGAGGATTTGGCATGGGTATTTATACACTTCTTCCCAAATCCAAATTCCCATCTGAGCTGAGCAGGAGCTTCAGTTTCAGCCTCTGCTTGAGCCACATTTTTTAACTTAAATTTCCTTTAAAAAAACATTTGCCTCTCTGTCATTCTGTGTGTGATTCCATTTAACTCTCCATAACCACTGGTAACATGATGCAGATCTCACACATTTATTTCTCTTCAAAAAATAAAAATACAGCCACTTAGCCTAACATCAACATATTAATGCTTCATATCATCTATTTCAAACTTTTACTACAAATTTAATATCTCCATCAAGACCTTTTGTCTTAGACATGCAAATAAGGGGGGGTTTGGGGCTGCTGTGGTAAGAATTCACACAAGGAATCTTTCCATGAACCTGTGCTAGGGCTGGTAAGCAGGTTCATAGGGTGAGGTTGGACATGCCAAGGAAGTTCATATGTGGTTTGGTCCACCTCATATGTATCAAATGGCTATATTCTCAAAACAAAAGTAAATATTAGCTGAGGAGAAATTAGAACAGGAGAGTCACTTAAGAGAGCCCAAAACAAGAGACAGCCTTCATCTGCAGCCTTCTTAGTAGCTATAGCACTTCCTAGTAGTGCTACTTTAGGACCTGATAGTATGTCATTGTATCTATGAAATAAAATACTACCATTTGGTAGTCCATCTGACAGAGTATCCCAAAATATTGACCTTGCAAGCCAAGAGGGGAAAGAAAGTTCCCAGACAAGATTTAAGGGCAAAAATTTTATAAAGCCACTGTCTTCTTGGAATAATGATAAAAGACACAGGTTGTGACTTGGACAGCACTGGTTGTGCAGACAAACAGGAGAGATGGAAAACTGATGAATGTGAAAAAGTGTTTCAGTGCATTCCAAAGAAAAGCTAAAAGCTTTATTAAAAATTCAACAAAAGGGAGGGGATGCATAATAATGTCTCAGACTCTGAGAAAATAGTCAGAGTGCTGTAAGCTGACATGTAGAAGAAAGACATTTAGGAAGTCCAAAGGGGTGTAATTATGTCTGTCATGAAAGAAGGCAGCACAGATATGACTGATAATTTGAAGCAAGGTAAGGGCTAAGGGTAAGCAACATGCATCAGCAATACCTGGGAGAGACTGCTGTGCAGGCTTTCAGGGAAACAAGGAGCAAAACCAAACATGAAGACTACTGCAAGGTGGCTAGTCCAACAAGGCAATTACAGATTGTTAGGAAGATTGTAATGGCTAAGCAAGACTCAAAAAACAAGGACTACAAAAATATTCTCTCATTTATTACAAGGACAGCACTGCTTTATAATAATTTTAAAATTCAATATTCCAAATTAATTTAAGAGAAAGCTATTTTTACTGGATGTTTGTACACCTAGGCAACCCTTTTCTCTGGAAAGGCTGTAAGTCCCACAAAATTTCCTGAACATTTTGTTGTCTGTAAGTCATCTCAAATATTCAGTCAGGAGGCTTGATCAATAAGAAACTTTTCCAAAGCTCTCTAAATTCTGCCATAGGATCTATTTCTTTTTAGCCTGGAAATACATGTAGATTTTTGGGTCTAATTCAATTATTTCGGATTTTTCTTGTTTCAGAAGTTGATATCTAAGTTTGTGTCGAAGCACACTTGTTTTATGGAAATCTGTTTTGTAAAGGATTTAAATGACCCAAATACGCAGACGCATTAGCATATGCACATTCATTAATTCTATTACAGACTGAAAAAATAGCTATGTGTCAGATACCTGGCATATATGGACCAGAGAGTGTGGAACTGCTTTTCCCATGTTTTTCCATGCAGAGGGTAGGGAAAAAAGTGTTACATTTTCTATTTCTCAGTGCTAGTCCTGATAAGGTGGATGTTTGTTTACATACCTCAGACATGCCCTCTGTCTAACATTGTGAGTCTTCACTGATATGACAGGCATCTATTCAGGTTTCTAATTATATAAGTACAAATATCTACAATTAAGATTTTAGCAATTTCAAACAGCAGACATGAATCTGATAAGAAAGGGAAAAGCTGAACTTTTATATTATAATTCTCTCAGGAGGCTGGGAAGGAGAATTGAGCAGAGGTGTTTGTGAACTTAAAGGGAAATTGGATATCATTTTGAAAGATACCTATAAAAGCAAGGTAGTGATGAATAGAGATGGCGGTGAATTTTTCCTCAGAGTAATTAAAACTTCAGGTTTTATTTTTTTTTTGATTGCTCATCTGTTATTCAAACCATTCACAGACAGTAAGTAAAGTTTCACAGCAAAGACTCTGTTTTTTCATATCATTGAAATTAATGCCTAAAATGAAACCAGGATCTCAGTGTGGCCTCTTCACTCTCACACTGATGGTTACTCAGCACACTGATATATGTGCACCCACAGCTGCCTACCCTAGTTTGCCCACAATGGCTGCCTTGACACAAAGATTCACTTGGCAGATGTTTACTTGCATCACCTTCAGGACCTCAGTGAGTTACCTTGACTAAAAGTCAAGCCAAAAAGATTCAGTGTTTGCCCCCTTCAGGTCCCATTCTGTCTCCTCAGCAGCAAACTGCTCCACTCAGACCAAAAATCAATTTAGTTGCAAGGTCATATGGAAATATCTCACTCTATGAAAAACTCGACTCTGCCCTAGCAGAGGCCTTTGGATTAAACAGGCAATTGACCACCTAAGAGCTTTGGCCATGCAAAGAACTTCTTCTCCATCTCCTGTACAGCTAGAACTTAAAACTTCAAAAGCTCTTTATGCTGCAATCAATCAAACTCAGCAGGTTGTGTCTGCTGCTAGCACTCCAGCTGGGTTCGCTCTTGTTGCATTTTCTGCAGTTCACTAGTAAAGCATGACGACATATTTGGGAAAACTGCTAAATAAAAAACTGTCTTTGCATATACACAAAACAGTTGAGATGATGGTATGACTAAGGGGGAAAAAGCTTAGGTATTTTGAGGTTTGTATGCTCTGCATTACTTGCATTGATTGGAAGGTTTGCTTGGGTTCCCTCCCCCAACAGGTCCGTTGTTTTGTTTCTCATTTATAACTAGTATTTTCCAAATAATTTATGAGTAATTGTGAGGCCTTGTAAAGCTGATCTATTGTGATGATTTGTCAAAACATAATCATGTAACACAACACAGGCCAAGTTTTAATTGTGCTCTAATTAGAGCCTTTACAGCCTTAAAAAAATAAAGCACAGAGGATTGTTTCGCTTGCAACATTGTAAGTGGCCCTGTGATGAGCTATCATTAGGGAAGGTCCACCAGATGGGAGACATAAAAGAGAAATATTGTTTATTTCTGTAATCAAGCCAAAGTGAGCTGAAAATCCTGAATGAAAAACTTTCCACAGAACTTTTACACAAAGATCAGAGACTTTCTTGGGACATACCATCTGGGAATTTCTGATCCTTGTTCCTACCACCATTGTATAATTTTAACATCCCACAGAGCTGACAGACTTTGACACTAACAACTGTGCAGGGAGTACAAGAGATTTACAAGTGGCAGTGACCTTTTCATCAAGGGAAGTAAAGTAGACTTGAATCCACCATACCCCCAGCTCACAGTCCTGACAACATCATTCAACATACAGTAGGAAAAGCACTTCGGCAGAAGTTTATGAAAGTGACATTGACATAGCACAGTACGTTAAATTGATCCGCCCAACACGTCATGAGTTTTAAGTAGCATCTCTCTTTTTTTTTTTTAGAGAGATTTGAACTTTTTGCTGCTTAAATAGTTTAGTGTCATCTGTTACTCAGAAGAAAAAAATGCTCCAGTATTAGCACCTTTCTAATTATAAATGTGTACATACTTTGACCATTCTTCTAGCAATAAAACCAATCTACAACTGAATGTTCCAGAGAGCATTTCTTTCTTATCTTAGACCCCCATAATGCTGTGCTGTCTGGACAGTCCTTATTCACTATCCTGGATCTTGTTACCCTAGCAACTAATAGCCAAGCTGGCTTCAAAAAAAGTAATACAGATGGCCTCTCTGAGTTTTAAAGGAAATTGTCTACTTCAAAACCAGTGAATGCCTGTTTTAATTGCACTGTTCATGGCTGAGAATCTCTCCCTCAGCATTTTTTCACAGCTAATAACATTTTTATTCATCTATGTGGTTTGCTGTTTAGATGCAGTAAAGCAAAATTCTCCTGCCAGAAACTTCAAGTAGAGTTGATTAGCTTTTTAGGCACCTAGGAGTCAAAAATTAGGTCTGCTTCTGCAGAATTTTTGCAATTTCATTATAATTTAAAATGAGATTATTATTTTAAGCTTTGATAAGAGTAAGAATTGTTTACTAAGAAACATTCTACAAATACATTTCATAAAGATATTCCATTTTCAGAAGAAAGAAAATTATTGGACAAATTTATGGTAAAGCAAATTTTTACTATCGATCAAGCCCTAAAGGGGTATTAACAACACTTAAGGGAACCACCTGCAGAAGATGGTATAACTGACACATAAAAGAGTCAGCAAGAGAGCTGAGCAGGGCTGGGAGGAAATGGAACACTTTAACATTACATCCCAGTCATACCAAGGTCCATTGACCCTGTACTCATTCCAGATAATTAATTTACAACACATTAAACTTCTGTGTGAAGAAGGATGTTATGCATCAACTGCATAGGAATAAAAAGTGTTATTGATTTAAGATTTCTACTGTATCATGCACTGACAGAAAGACACAATCTAGCAGTATTTTAAAGACAAAAAACCCTTTTCTGAAGGACAAGTTTGCTAAATAAGTGCACTTTACACTACATTTAACTGAAGTATTGTTGACACCCTAAAATAAATGCCGTTAGGAAAGAAACCCTCAGCATAATTAGGAGAATATGGCGTGACTGGAGAGTATTGGCATTCACTTGAGGAACCAAATGCTTTAAGGTGATAATGCTCTCTTTTACAGTAAGAGTTTAAAATAGAAAAGCACATTGACAAATAAATTATTTAATGAATAAAATATGAGTGAACCTGTGCCATTAATACAGTACAGTGTCTAATGAGAATCAAGCTCATTTTCCTCACAGAGGCATCATGCACTTAATATGTAAAAGAGAAAATTGTTACAGATTGGCAAAATTTTAAGATTCAGGAGTATTAGAACCAGCTTCACTTAGAATCTTTTTTTCTTTAATTAAATTATAATTTTCAGATCACAGTTCAGAAAATTCAGAAACTCAGGTCTAAGTTCTGGCCTGCTTAATATTTCTCACTGCACTTTAACTCCCCAAAGACACAAGGTGCTAAAAAAAACCTGTCCTGTATCACTCACAGCAAATATTCACTTTGAAGTTCATTTAAGACTCACATTGGTTAGAAAAAGATTTGCATCAACATACATGCAATACACTCCCAATGCTGAAAGATCAAAAAAATTCAGCTTCAAGTAAGCAATACAAAAAGAGAGCAAAACCAGAGTTGTATTTTATTGATCTCAAGCTCAACTACAACTGATCTCACAATATGGAAGGAAGGGTTAGCTTCCTAGTAGAAAGCCAGGTAGTGTTTGGGATTTGGTATGAAACGGTCTGGAAGAGTGTATGTGAGATCTAAAATGAAGTGTGGAATTTTGCAAGCAGGGGAAACTTCTCCAGCCAAATTGAAGCTAATATAGGAGCATCTCAAACATAACACAGAAGTCAAAGCACTACAAGACTCAAACAGAAAAGCATGAAGAATTGGAGCTATAAAAGCAGAAGGGCATAAATACCTCCAGATGAGCTCAGAGACAGCAACAGATAGTGTGAATGAAGACAATCCCTAGTGTTTAGAAGATTTAAGAATAGCAATTCAAGTTCCTCTGCAGGCATTTGTGAGCACCTGCAAATATACACAGTATGGGCAAAGTCGATGACAGCAGCAATATTAGATCCGGGATCCCTTTGTAAAATTATACCACATAGCTCCAGGACATAAAGAAATGATAGCTTGAAAGGCAGCCATGAGGACACAAACACCACTGTGGCAGCAACAAGGATAACCAACACTGCAGGAAAGGCTGCGCACATCAGGACACAAACAACTTAAACTCAGCAAACTAGTAATTAATGTAAAATAAACTTTTCACAAGCATTGAAGTTGGTTATTTATGGACATCTCCAAGAAACATGTGGTAGTTTCTCTCAATAGTACAGTCAAAACTGAAGTCAAGTGCATTATTCATCATGGGTACTAATAAAAATTTAATGTAGGACTCTCAGAGTGAAGGGAGCCTTTGCCCTTAGTCTACATGTGTGTAAAATTTCTGTATCTTATTTATGGAAAGCTTATGTTAACTGAAACTGTCTATAAACTACTTACTGACATGCCCAAAAGGAATCTGATAAGCACCTTTATCTCACCCTTATCTGAATCCACATAGATTATTTCTCAACCATAAATGGTTGCTTTCCAAATGAAATACAGATAAATTTGTTGCCTACGGATGCATATCTGGACCTTTGGATACAACCCTAGTGGAGTATCTTACTGTCACTTAAACAAAGTGTGTATCCATCTGATATTTATTCCCTCTTTAACAATTTCTGGTCTAAGACAAGGGACCTCAAATAACAGAGAAAAATCAGAGTATTAGCTTAAGTTGCTGTGCTCCTCACCTTCCTGAGGTGTGCCATATGAGGATCCTCCAACTAGGCTTCAAGGCGCTTGTTAGTCCCTTTTCACTAGTGACAACTACCACAGTTCTTCCATACCTCCTGTGCATGTGGTTTACCATAGGCTTTGCTCAGTCTGCCAGAGACATTCCACAACAAACTCTACTTTTCCCCAGTCTTAGGCTCACACCATCCACTAAAACAACAGCAACAACCAAAAACCAGCCCTGGCAGTTCCCTGGTTGGGTAATGCACGTACCATGATCAGCTGTACACACAGTAATAATACAGAAACAATCAGTCATAGGAATAGATAGAACAACCCATCCATACTATTCCTGTATATTCTTAAAATATAAAATATTAAAATAGATTTTTATTTTAGTTAGACATTTTACTGAAATAACATTTTCTATTTAAAAAGTGTTCCAAAGTATATGCCAAAGAATTTATAACAGTTGATAATTAGTAAAGTAACTCAAACAAAATGTAAAATATTTCACATCTCCTTAAAATTGTGGCTCATGGTCATCCTTCCATCTACAAGGACCCCCAGATCCCTTTCCCCTTCACTGCTCTCTAACAGGTCAGTCCCCAACCTACACTGATACATGGGGTTGGTCTTACTACTCACAAACTCCTTGACATCTAGCTGGTGGTAAAATTCCATTTAAAGTGTAGTGGTACAGTATTTATCCTGAAATTGCTGAGGTAGCTCAGATGTTTGGGCTGCTTTTTTGTTCCAGTGACCATTATGAGCAAAGGATTTACTGCATAACAGAGAGTTTCTCTACTAACAGACTTTATTAATTAATTGCAAAGTGGTTATTTGCAACTGCAGAGAGTTGAACCCAATCCCCCTTAGGTGCACATTGCTAGAGTTCTACGATATTCTTTTATCTTACAGATATATCTTTTATATGTGAACTTTGTACCTTTGAGAGACTACCTGTCTGTTATATGAATCAGTATCTCACACACACACATCTAAGGCCAGGATTATCTTTATGTTCTGTTAATTTCATGGAAATCAATATCTTGCTGTCCCTTCAGAAAATACTTTCTTAATGGAGTATTAGTTTGCAATAACTGCCCACAGCATCAGGCTCAAACAGTAAGTCAAACTTTCAGAATAGATGAAAGAATGCAAAGTATGAGTAGATAACAGGGGGTTTTTAAAAAATTATTCACCCATACTTACTATGTCCCTCTCTAGAATTCATGGATCATTATTCTTCGTAGCTCTTCTTCTTTCTTCAGTGTAAGATTGTAGGATGAAGTCCACGTTCTGAAATTACACATAAATATGTTAGAAAAATGGAGTGTTTGAAATCAATTCTAATGTTAAATGCAAAGGACATTCTGGGCTCATTAAGCAAAAATATCTCATTTAATGAGCAGGAAAGCACTGGAGCACACTGAACCCTGACACAAAGCAAATTATTTAAGTGATAAATTATATTTTATGGGGAATGTAAAAGTTAATAATACTCAGGGGTAAGGTAATAAATGCAGAGGTGTAACTAACTTCATTCACTGCTTTACTTACAAACATGCCATATGTACCTGGTTACTTGAAATAGTGATAAAAGGAATTGGCGGAAACTCCAGGAACTAAAGATTCACATAGAGACCTTTGTAGCATTCTTTTCCACTAAACATTCTGTATTTTATTTGTTTTCAAACTCATTCTCCTCCCTCCCTCACTTTAGGATATATACCTCTGGTCTTTGCTTTTCACTTTTCATTAAATATTTGATCTTGAATTCATTAAACCTGAAACTTTCTTATCTACCAGAAAGGCTAATAAACTCAGTGCTCATTTACTTATGATGATGCCCCAGAAGTGACCTGAAACTTTACTTGAAGAGGACCAATCTCTGCTGAAGGAAAACAGTAGATTAACTTTAAAACTACTGCCTTTCTAGAGCATGTAACTTCAGTGGCACTGAATCTCCCACTATTATTATCCTTGGATATCAATGCAATAGACCGGCTCATTTAGGATAAAGCTCACAAGTACACCTCTTCACATTAGAATAAGGGTTGTTACCACAAATTTAACTACCTGCACTAAATCCCTTTCTCTATATTTTAATGGTGTAACAGATACAATTAAGGTATGTATCAAACAGAAATCAACAGAGGAAAAGTATGCTCAACCACAACTATTTCTTATTACTATTTCCTTGACCTTAAAATTGAATTTTTTATTCCTACTCATGCATCAGAGAGGTAAATATGAAGCCATTGCACCAGCTGTTACCCGGAATTGGTACAGCTTGTACATGGATGGGGCAGTCACTCACAGCACATTGGAATCACAGTTGTAAGAATCCTTCAGCAGAGTTGTACAAAAGCAATCAAATGAATGACAAAACTATATAGATTTTATACACTGCATGACAAGTTATCTACACACGTGCAATTGTTTTCTGGGAACAGGGCTTGACATTCAATCCTGAATTAAGTCAACTTAACCTTAGCCTACTTTTTAGTTTGCATCTTTACACAGTCATGTGATGGTGGGCAATGGCCTTACAACAACGTTTAGGTCAGTTCAAGCATATTTTTCAAACTTTGAATTTGGAAAGTGAAAATATATAAAATCAGGAAGGTGCTTCTAGCCAGGTCCTGGACAAAAACAAATAAACAAAAAACATGTTGAGAAAACAAGAAGTCTCATTCAAAAAAAACCCACCTCATCCAAATTCTTCATTTATGCTTGGACTCAATGATCTTAAAGGTATTTTCCAACCTAAATGATTCAAAGATTCTAGTAAGCAACAATAAGGATTACATATAAGATACCATTTCAAGCAGAAATTATATACTTTTGATAGATAACATAACTGGAGATAGTGTCTTTGCAAACCTACAATGATTACACAGCATTACTTGTAAAATGCCCAGTCTATATGCCTGCAAAAAATAGCAGTAGACGACTCTTGCAGCCATATTATACACTTTCAAATAAGTGTTCATCCAACTTATTCTCTCCTTCTAAATATATAGAGATAACTTGGTCATGTAATATGCTTTTTGAACTCTGGACTGGAATATCCAGATTTACCCGGTGGTTTTGAAGTTTCAGGAAGCCTGTGCTTTGAACAGAAGCTGAAGTCCTGAACTTATTCAGTGACCCCAGGAGCAGGGATTTTCAAGAAAAAGTTTGATTATTCTCATTGTGAGTTGTAAGCAGAAGAATTTCAACAGACATACATATCTGCTTGTGTGTGCATATATATGTGTGTATTTTTGTATTTGTACACATCAGAGCCAAAAAATTGTACAACAGTAATAAAAGCAATGTGCTCAACCATTTAAAAATGTTTTTAATTTAGCAAGAAGTGTATCTGAAGATGGAAAAATAAACAGAAATATGCATATGCTTTAAACATTATTTCATTTTTTCATTGATAGATTTAGTATGTTATACTAAAAATATCTGGCACCACAACCTAATGCTCCAGAATGTTAGCTAAGCGAGTAAACAAGACATGAACAGTAGATAAGACTTGTATTATGGCTCAAGATGAGGTCAGTACTGAAGGTCAGACTGCTGAAATAGGTTAATATGTCAATTCTTGTATTCCTGTCAATATAAAGATACAAACATGTATAAAGGGACCAATATCCAGAGACCTCTGAAATCCTATAGTTGGAGCCTTTACACTGGTTTAACTGTCTTTATCATGGTTTTAAACCATTTGTATGGCTAATTGTCTTTGTGCCTGGGAAATACTAACTAACTGCTAATACTTACCGCCTTTCTCTTTTTGTGTTTCCAGCTCCTATGCTAGCATATGTCTGATAAAGAGGGTATCAAAAAAAATTATAGAATAAATTCATCCCTGTCAAAGCAATGTTTGCCTCTTATTTGCTTAACAAATATTTTTAGTTCATTCAAAGACCGTTTTAGACTCAGAGGTTTTTCCCAGGTGTTCACAAAGAAAATCTTTGTAAAATGCACTTTTTGCTTGCAACAACTACTTTAGACAGAACAGAATTGAAACTTTATGTAGTTGAGGCATGAAAAATTCTCACACTGATTTGTATTATATCTATCTTCTGATTTGTATCTATCCAGAAGACAAATACAAATATTCTCATTCAGAGCTAGCTCCCTAATATCTTCCATGAGCAGCAAGTACATTCAAGCAGAGACAAAGAGTAATTTCCCTCTTCAAAACCTGACTGTGCTACCTTTAGAAATATTCTTGTGACATTTCTAGACTAAACTCTGTTAGGAGCAGATGAATGTTAAGTCTTCCTTACAAAGTAAATAATACAGCTTTTTTCTTAAATTTTTTTTTTTTTTTAAAAAGGGAAGCACTGCACTTCTCTTTGAAGACCTTCAAAATGGTGCAGGGAGTAAGTTGGGAAGCTGAGGGACGGAAGGGCTCACTGTGTTCCCTGCTGAACTTCCCCATGAACTTACAGCACATTTGATAGCAAAAAAAACAGGTTGTCTACATCTTTCTAGCCAGTAGATGCTGCTATCTCTACTTCTCCAAACACTGCATGTATGTTTTCAGTTATATGTAGAATAACTAATGTACTGGTGCCAGTCAGACACTTTATATCACCAAACCCCCACAAGCAAATTTGTTTTACACAGCAGCTGAATGAAAAACATCCTGTAGAGAGTGCAAACGCAAGGGAATGAAAACAGAAAACAGCACAAGCAACATGATTTAAATTAATTAAGTGAACATTAATACCTCCAAGACATTGCCTTACTCCTTCATACATTCAGTGGGAAAAGCTATCATTTCCATGTACAATATTTTTAACATCAACTATTAATTAGATCTATAATTAATTAGATCTATAGGGTTACTCTGTTTAATTGATACTGTAAACAAAAGACTCATTTGAAAACATATGCTGCAATAATTAAAATACTACTATGCTGACAGTGCCTTTCTTTGAGGAACTTGTAACATCTGTATTTCCTGTGATAAGCATTGATTATCTGGAGTGATATAAATATTTGGGGAGCTAATAACAATCAGACAGGTTTCCAGTGCATAGTATAGAAAGTAGAGATAAATCACAGGAAACGTAGATCAAAGTTGGTTTGTGAATAAGTTTGTTTTTGTACTTAATGACTCAATATAAAACACACAGAAATTCTTCAGAGATTTAAAGCACACGGAAATGCCATAAAGAAACATCCCATCCTGTGCAGCATTTCTGTACATCTGTAGAATCTCCCTATGCAGTGAGTAGGATGTCAGCATGCAAAGAGAGGAATTCATTCAATCCATCAAGTACCTACCATGCACATTTACCAACACTAACTATTTATTTTAATTACAAAACCTTTTTTTAAAGCAGAAAAAAAGATATAACTCTTCCCTTCTCTTGAGGACTTTAATTTAGCAATGCAATAGGTCAACTGCAATTTAGCTCCCATTCAAACTAGGTGAGCTGCATCTTGGTTCTGAGTCAGGTATTTATTTATTCTGACTTACTTTCATTAAATTACCATAATTACTACGTACTGTAGTAGGGGTTTATGTCACCTGCTGCAGTCCTTTCTAGGTACATTTTCCCTTCCCACTCAGATGTACAAATCTCAACTTTCTAAGTCCTGGCACTTAGCCTACCACAGAACCACAGAATCATTACGGTTGGAAAGGACCCTCAAGATCATCTAGTCCAACCGATAGCCCTACACTACTCTTGTCCCTAAATCATCCCCTGAAGAGCCACATCAATCCTCTTCTTAAAAACCTCCAGGGATGGTGACTCCACCACTTCCCTGGGCAGCCTATTCCAGTATCTCACCACTCTTTCAGTAAAGAAATTCTTCCTAA